>SJYT01064559.1:0-25039 GCA_006410635.1 Cephalophus harveyi
GCTGAAGAATTGATGCTTTTGAACTGGGGTGTTGGAGAATACTCTTAAGAGTCCCTTCAACTTCAAGGAGATCCAACAAATCCATCCTAAAGATCAGTCCTGGGTGTTCATTGGAAGGACTGATGCTAAAGCTGAAACCAAAACTTTGGCCACCTCATAGGAAGAGCTGACTCAATGGAAAAGACTCTGATGCTGGGAGGGATTGGGGGCAGGAGGAGAAGGGACGACAGAGGATGAGATGGCTGGATGGCATCACCGACTCGATGGACATGAGTTTCAGTGAACTTTGGGAGTTGGTGATGGACGGGGAGGCCTGGCGTGCTGCAATTCATGAGGTCGCAAAGAGTCGGACACGACTGAGCGACTGAACTGAACTGAATTTACAAAGTCTAGCTGCAAAAAAGTTTAAGAAATGTAGTTTTTGCCTTTCTGCTGCTGCTGCTGCTAAGTCGCTTCAGTCGTGTCCGACTCTGTGCGACCCCATAGACGGCAGCCCAACAGGCTCCCCCGTCCCTGGGATTCTCCAGGCAAGAACACTGGAGTGGGTTGCCATTTCCTTCTCCATTGTGTGAAAGCGAAAAGTGAAAGTGAAGTCGCTCAGTCGCGACCGACTCCTAGCGACCCCATGGACTGCAGCCTACCAGGCTCCTCCATCCATGGGATTTTCTAGGCAAGAGTACTGGAGTGGCTTGCCATTGCCTTCTCCTTTGCCTTTCTAGACTTTGCCATATAAGAAGACATCAAAGAAAAATATAGCAAGCCACTCTGCATTTTGGATAAAGTGGGGTTTTTTTCGCTAAATTCCAATGATAGGGAAAACAAAAGAAAAAATAACATTTCTACCCCTCCCCCAAACATATATGTATTTTTCTAACACTTCCTTGCTGGCTCAAGTGGTAAAGCATCTGATTGCAATGCAGGAGACCTGGGTTCAATCCCTGGGTCTGGAAGGTATCCTCTAGAAAGGAATGGCTACTCACTCCATTATTCCTGCCTGAAGAATTCCATGAACAGGCTACAGTCCAAGGAGTCACAAAGAGTCAGACATGAATAAGCAACTTTCACTTTCACACTTTGAAAAACTCTAGAGTGAACTGCAATTGATCATTAGATTTGGAGCAAAGGAGCCAACACACACACACACACACACACACACACACCAGGAAAGCTAACGATGGGTCAATGGGTTCCAGGAGGCTGAGGAATAGAGCTGCCAAATAGTCCAAAGAGTTAGATACCAGGAGTAAGAAAGATGTGCTGTGATAGCAAGGGACAGCCATGTATTAGGATTTAAGTTGTTTAGGGTAATGACCAAGAGGAAAATTATGCAAAATTTTGGGTACAGTTATTATCAGATTTCGGAAAAGGCAATGGCACCTCACTCCAGTACTCTTGCCTGGAAAACCCCATGGATGGAGGAGCCTGGTAGGCTGCAGTCCATGGGGTCGCTAAGAGTCGGACATGACTGAGCGACTTCACTTTCACTTTTCACTTTCATGCATTGGAGAAGGAAATGGCAACCCACTCCAGTGTTCTTGCCTGGAGAATCCCAGGGACAGGGGAGCCTTGTGGGGTGCCGTCTATGGGATCGCACAGAGTCAGACACGACTGAAGAGACTTAGCAGCAGCAGCAGCATTATCAGATATAAATTCTGTTGCCTTCTTTTATATAATACTATTTCGTATTAACTTGTTATTGTTATCATAGATCAATATACTATGTTACAAAAGATGTCATCAATTTAAGTACACCATTATTTCAGGTACCACTAGGAAAGGAAAAACACTGCCAAATGAACACAGTATTTTTATCATTTCATATTCTAACTTGTATTTTTTATTTCTTTTAAATGTCTCTACACATAGATATTATTTATTCTTGTCAATAAACAAAAAAAATTTAAGATAAAGGATGCTTAAAGCTTTATAAAGTTGTTTTAGCTCTTCTTAGTCACCTTTAATGGACTTCCCTGGTGGCTCAGACGGTAAAGTGTCTATCTACAACGTGGGAGACTTGGGTTCGATCCCTGGGTCAGGAAGATTCCCTGGAGAAGGAAATGGCAACCCACTCCAGTACTCTTGCCTAGAAAAATCCCGTGAACGGAGGAGCCTGGGGTCCATGGGGTCGCAAATATCTGATTTATTTTATTCATTAACTCCTTGTTCTGTGAAAGTAAAAGTCGCTCAGTCGTGTCCGACTCTTTTCGACCCTATGAACTATACAGTAGCCTATATAGCTACACGAACTTAACAGAGGCTCAGGTTTCTTCCACCTCATTGCTCTGTTACTTACTGTCAGGCTTCAACATGAAATGCTACACTGGAGTGAGTAGCCTATCCCTTCTACAACAGATCTTCCCAACCAGGGAATCAAACCAAGGTCTCTTGTGTTACAGGCAAATTCTTTACCAGCTGAGCTATCAGGGAAGCCGTATGTTGTTCTATGGATTGCCCTTAACAAAGGTTTCTAGGTGCCTCCCCAAATTCATTAATAACAAAACCGGATATTTAGCTAAACATATTGTCACCAAACTAAATACATGCCCCAGCTTTGCTTGTACATTTGGTTGGTGTACTTCTGTGACTACTTACCAAGAAGCAACAAAAGGGTCGTGGATGTGTCTTACTTCTGAGAATTCAGCTTAAAGTGGGGAGAAGGGAAGAGGTCTTCCCCTTCCCCCAGGAGGCCACCCAGAAATGTATCCTGATAAAACAGTAGCATTTCACGTTGAAGCCTGACAGTAAGTAGAGCAATGAGGTGGAAGAAGCCTGAGTTTCTATTAACCTCATGTTAACCTTTGAGTGCCTACTTCTGGACTTCTATCATGTGAAAGAGAAATAAACTTCTCCTTTGTTTCAGTCCCCATTATTTGAGCTGTTTATGCTTTAAGCAACTGTGAAGTGAAGTGAAGTCACTCAGTCATGTCCAACTCTTTGTGACCCCATGGACTGTAGCCTACAGGCTCCTCCATCCATGGGATTTTCCAGGCAAATATACTGGAGTGGGTTGCCATTTTCTTCTCCAGGAGATCTTCCCAACCCAGGGAGTGAACCTGGGTCTCCCGCATTGTAGGCAGATGCTTTATCATCTGAGCCACCAGGGAAGTCCAAATCCTAATTCATGTTTGCTTCAAGTTTTTACCACAACACATATAAAGAGATATAAACTGTTACTTTGTTTCCGCTCCCTTTATTTGAGTTGTTTATGCTTTAACCAAGTACACCTAATCCTAATTAATGTTTGCTTCTGTATTTTTGCCGAAACAAAATGCGTATACACCTACATGCCTATGAAAGAGCTGAAACAATCATTCTCAAACATACAGCCTCACATTCTGATGCTCTTATTTTAATAAAATACAGTCTCAAGAGTAGAATTTCTGAATTGAGAAGTCTGCAAAAATTTTTATGTGAAGAGATTTTATCAAATAGCTTCCCAAAAGGCTGCTTTTAAAAATCACATATGTGGTACTCTCCTTCATTGTTGTCAGTCTGCTATGATAGAATGGATATTTCATTTTTACTTTAATTTCCTTTTCTGTGACTATTAATAAGGATGATTATCTTTTCTTATGTTTATTAGCCATTTTAGATTTGCTCTTTATGATTTATCTATTCAGTCTTTGCCAATTTATTGCTTGAGTGTTAAAACATTTTCTCATAAACTTATACTTTTCTCAGTATTTATGTTAGCTAATGTTACTTGTACTTTGCAGTTTAGATATTCCCCCAACCTAAAATTGATTTATGTCATCTACTGCCATACAAACTTTTTTATTTTTTAGCATGTGTATATTTTATAGTTTCTGAATTCATATTTTGGTTTTAAAAAATCTTCAAAACCTCAGTCTTTATTACATCTGGAATTTATTTTATATTTATTTTATGAGGGAGAGTTCCAATATTATTTTTTGCAGATGAGAAGCCAGCCTGCTCATTATTTTTTCCAGTGATATAAAATAATAGCTCATATATTCCCATATAAACTGAGATCTATTTCTTACCTTTCTATTCTACTTCTCTATTTAACTGTTTGTTGATTTTATTACCTTAATATAATGCTGACAGAGAAGATGCAGTTTAGCCCCTTGGGTAACAAAACAGTTCACAGGTTTGTTCAGGGCATAGCTGGTCTGCAGTCACTGGACAAGCTGAAAGCCTTTCTCCAGACCACAGGTGAGGGCAGGCAGAGAGAGTGAGACTCAGCAGAAAGCTCTAGTCAGAAGATGAACCTAACAGCATAGGCCATGTGAGTATCCAAAGAGGGGATGGGGCACTGGGAGGGGCAGGAAGCCTTCAGAGTGCTGGTTTCCATGGGAAGGTAATTGCCAGGCCAAAGCTGCAAGATTACCAAATGTCTCTGGTTTGTTTTGGAAGTAAATGTTTATTCTCCAGTAAATGTTTTACTTCCAAAACAAACCAAAGTTGCTTAAAAATGAACCATGAGACATTACCATGAGCTCTGGGCACATGGCTGGGGCAGCAGCCCACAGGGTGCCTTCTCACCCACCCCGCTGACCTGACCTGCAGAAGTTGGAAGCTACAGGAGAGCAGCTCCCTCCAACACTACCTCTCCAGGGTGCTCTACTGAAAAAGTGTTTAACATTGTGCTAACTCTGAAGAAGAAATGATTAGAGGAATTTCACCGATTATCAGAGTATAAAATGAAGCATGACTTAAGGGTCAATAAATTGACTTTCAGCACAGCACTCAATAAGGAACACAATATCCATAAAGAGAATAAACATTCTGAAATGAATTCGAAGGATTTTCTGAGATATTTTGAGCTGAGTATTTAAAGGAAGGAGACAAAATTTCCTGGAGAATAAACATTTACTTCCAAAACAAACCAAAGTTGCTTAAAAATGAACCAAAGCTATGGTAAATTCATGCTGAAGCATTCCGAAAAAGATTTCAGAAAGGACATTAATGAGGTGGGAGGTGGGAGGGGGATTCAGGATTGGGAACTAATATACACCCATGGTGGATTCATGTCAATGTATGGCAAAACCAATACGGTATTGTAAAGTAAAATAAAGTAAAAATAAAATTTAAAAAAATAAAATGAAAAGAAAAAAAAATAAAAAGAAAGGACATTAACACACATGCCTGAAAACTGTAGAAGACCAATGGGATTGTTCAGAGCTAGACACTGCTCGAGGAAGCTAAGCTGAAGAGCGTCCCCTGAGGTCAGCATGGTACCAAAATCTGTCAACAGGCGCTACACTTTTAAAAGCATTATGGATTGCCACACATCTGTACACAATGCTTCTCACAGCATTTATAAGATTATCTATCTTTGTCCACTTGGCTATCATAACAAAATACCATAAACTGGGTGGCTTAAAAACAATAGAAATGTTTTTCTCACAATTCTGGAGGCTGAGAACTACCGGATAAACTGAGCCCACTTCCTGGTTCGTAGACCGCATATTCTTGCTGTGTCTTGCTTCTCAAGAGGTGGAGGAGACAAAGACCTTTTTAATTATTTATACTGGAGTATAGCTGATCTGGGCTTTCCTAGTGGTGCAGAGGATAAAGCGTCCGCCTGCAATGCAGGAGACCCAGGTTCAATCCCCGAGTCAGGAAGATTCCCTGGAGAAGGAAATGGCAACCCCCTCCAGTACTCCTGCCTGGAAAATCCCATGGACTGAGGAGTCTGGGAGGCTGCAGTCCTTGGGGTCGCAAAGAGTCGGACATGACTGAGCGACTTCACATTTATAGCTGATTTACAATGTTGCATTAGTTTCAGGTGTACAGCAAAGTGATTTAGTTATAATATACATATTATTCTTTTTTAGATCTTCCCATATAGATTACAACAGTGTATTGAGTAGAGTTCCCTATATATATATATAGGGAACTATATATATGTGCTATATATAGATAAGGACCCTTTTTATAAGGTCACTAATCCCATTCATGAGCACTCAGACCTCATGGTTTAATCTCCTCCCAAAGAACTCACCATCTAAAACCATCACCTTGGGTATTTGGTTTTCAACAGAGGACACATGCAACATTCAATCTGTAGCATGACCAAAACAGACATTAGTATCTCCTTTTGGCACAGGAATAAAGTGAGTGAATAAAGAGGAGATCCTTGTCTCCTGATCCAGTGCACTTGTCGGTTCATCTCAGTGGATCTCTACTTCTTGCTTCAATTTCCCCTCTCTCTAGGGGGCCTTCCCTAACTAACCTCAAGCCAATATTTCATTTAGCATTCTGAGGAATCTGTTGCATAGCAATATACAGTACTTACAAACAGTGATTCTCTAACTGAACATCAGAATTAACTCTGTGTGTGTGTATGTCTGTGCGCCACGTCTTTCAGTTACGTATGACTGTTTGTGACCCCACGGACTGTAGCCCACCAAGATCTTCTGTCCAGTGAATTTTCTAGACAAGCATACTGGAGCGGGTTGCCATTTCCTACTCCAGGGGATCTTCCCGACCCAGGGATCAAACCCACGTCTCTTGCACCTCCTGCATTGGCAGGCAGATTCTTTACCACTGACCACCTGTGAAGCCCCCAGAATCACCTGAGGGCTTGATAAAACACAGATGACTGGGCCCCACTCCTATGATTTCTCATTTAGTAGAGCTCACTGGCAGGGGGTGGCCCAACATAATTTGCAACTTTCCAGGTGATGAGGCTACAGGTTAGGAAACCAGCTTGGAAACCATGGATTTAGAAACTAGCTGCATTTCCACACACATCCTAGGCTTTATCTGCAAGTCCAACACAGAAGATGCCAAATCTTAATTTTCTCAAGCAGAGACTTCACAAGCTTAGTCTTTTTTCTGGATGTTCAAGATACTTGGGTGCCAAGCGACTACTTCCCTGGTAGCTACAGATGATTTTATCTTGACCGTCAAATTTCTTCGCATTGGGAAAGGCTGCTGTTCCTCTACGTTTCCTGCTTCTTTTACCTAGGCTAAGAATAGAGCCGACAGCTGGGCCAACCACTAGCGCTCATGCCTGTCCAAATCGGTTCATCCCAGCTCATGTATAGGCTCATTTACTAGCTATAAGTGGGAGAATCTGTCTCCATCCACTCTGAAAAAAACAACTGGCCACGTGAGAGAAATATCACTACCAAAAGTAGCTTTTTCTACATTATATACCCACACTATGATTCCTCCTCTTTTAATCAAGTTACATGAAGTAAAAACTTGAGACACCTGTTTCCTACAACCTAAATTTCTTTGAAAATGTCTCTCTTTGTAAATTCAGGTTCAAAATAGAAGCTGGGTTCTGAAAGTGAAAGTGAAAGCATTAGTCGCTCAGTCATGACCAACTCTATGTGATTCCATGGATCGTCTCCTCTGTCCATGGGAATCTCCAGGCAAGAATACTGGAGTGGGTTGCCATCCCCTCCAGAGGATCTTCCTGACCCACAGATCAAACCCAGATCTCCTGTATTGTAGGAAGGCTCCTTACCATCTGAACTACCAGAGAAGGTTCTGAAATTCTCAATGTATCATTCAGGACAAACTTTTTATATCACAGACACAAACTGAGAGGCCTAGTGTCATCCAGCAGAGGCGTATCTGGAGTATCCCACATCCCAAAAAAAGCTGACTTAAAACTCAACATTCAAAAAACTAAGATCATGGCATCTGGTCCCATTATTTCATGGCAAATAGATGAGGAAACAGTGGAAACAGCAACAGACTTTATTTTCTTGGGCTCAAAATTGTGGTGGTTTCACACTGAATAATATTCAAACACACAATATTATGACAGATAGCACAGGGAAAGCATTCAGAGAAGCAACTCCCCAAGAACTTGCTGAGCACATGTTTTATTGGTAACTTATCTTGTAGTCTTTAACTAAGTGCAGGAAAGCAAGACAGAGACTAGAATTCAGGGATCAAGAAGGCTTCCTCCTGGAGGTCTGGAAGTAATCATATGAGTCGTAAGGAAAGGTCTTTGAAGATAAGGGGGTTTGTTCTGTGTATAGAACAGCATCTAGCTAATGCTGACGTGTCAGTCCGAACGTCTGAATTAAGGGTGGGGGAGGGCAAGCAAGGAAGAGGGAATGAGTATTAAATTCCTGGAGATATTTCTGAGAAATCAGTAAAACATGTTTCCCACACAGAATCACTGCAGATAGTGACTGCAGCCATGAATTCGAAAGATGCATGCTCTTTGGAAGAAAAGCCATTTTCTTCCAAATGTATTAAAAAGTAAAGACATTACTTTGCCAACAGAGGTCCGTCTAGTCAAAGCTATGGTTTTACCAGTAGTCATGTATGGATATGAGAGTTGGACCATAAAGAAGGGTAAGTGCCGAAGAATTGATGTTTTTGAACTGTGGCGTTGGAGAAGACTCTTGAGAGTCCCTTGGACTGCAAAGAGATGTCAATCCTAAAAGAAATCAACCTGAAATATTCATTAGAAGGACTGATGCTGAAACTGAAGCTCCAATATTTTGGCTGACTCGTTAGAAAAAACCCTGATGCTAGAAAAGACTGAAGGCGGGAGGAGAAGGGGACGACAGAGGATGAAATGGTTGGATGGCGTCACTGACTCAATGGACATGAGTCTGAGTAAGCTCTAGAAGATGGCGAAGGACAGGGAAGCCTGGTATGCTGAGCAACTGAACTGAACTGATAGGGTCGCAAAGAATCAGACACGACTAAGCAACTGAACAACAGCCCATATATTGTAAAAGTTTCTGTCAACACACTAATATAGGTTTGTTCACATATAATGCTAGACCCCTGCTTTTCTTGAAAAAAGGTGGGTTACAGCCAAGCCAGGGTCCTACTTTATACTTCACAAGGAACAGTTGCACTTGCTTCCTTGGAACAGGAAAAGTATCTTCCAGTTGACTGCGTATTCCATCATTCAAATAATGACCACACACAGTTACACTGCAGCTTTTATCTGCTTGTCCCTGAGAGGTATCTGAGTTTGTACTTCTTTTTTTTACAGAACTACTTGGACATATGCACTTGTGGTATACTAAAAGAAAAAAAAAAAAAAACTTAAATCCTCTTAAATAAAATGTTCAAAGTGTGTGACAAGAGCTGCCTGTTCTCTGCTTCTTCAAGGTAGCTCCCTTTCACCCTCAAATTCTGAGGGCTAAAGCCTTGAGATCCTGAGGTCCAGACAGATAGGTGTGGGGAGGAGAGTCACGGGATATCTTGATAGCGGCTGTGAGAGAAAACAGAGACCCTTAAGGAAAAGGGAAAAGGAGAAAACGTAGGCAGAAGGGTTGAGACAGGGAGGAGATGGAAAGGAGAGACTTACCGGTGCTTCCTAAACCAGAAGACTGAGCCTCCAACAAACAGAAGGACGAACACCAGTATAACCAGGATGACAATCAAGCCCCTGGAGACACGGTTCCCATCTGTGTGGGGGAATACAGGGTATGTCTCAGTCTGGGAATCTGTATCAGGTCCCCTACTATAAGCACATGTGAGCATGCCAGATGCTTAATTCTTGTCCTGTTGAATGTGCCCACTTGTATTCCTCTGAAGTTTTTAGATGCCCCATCTTTTCTTGGGGTCTGGACATCTATAATTCGGTTCACTTCAGCATATGCTAGTACTCATATGGAGGAAGATACTAGTTTCACAGCTAGTCCAAACCTGAGTCTAAATCCAGTTCTTCCACTTTCTAATGATGAGACTCAGGGCAGTTTGACCTAGCTTAGCCTCAATTTCTCATCTGTAACATGAAAACAATAGTATCTGCTCAAAGGAGAGTTGGGATGATTGTTCATACACACTCTGCTGTATGCAGAGTGTTCAGCTCACACCAAGAAAGCGCTCAATAAACCACAGCTATCTTTGTTACCCTGCCTTTCAAAGTCCCCAGTTCCCTCTTCTGGGGAGCAAATCTTCCTGGGATTCTGTACTTGCCACCTATTTCTGGATCTGTGGGGATTTTAGTCTGTTCTTTCTTGTATATGGAACACCTTGTCTCAATCCTTTTTGAGTTCAGATCTTTCTTCCTCCCCTTTGAGAATCCCCTCCTTCTATCACTCCTGGCTGGGGCTTCATTTCCTCCATCCTAGGCATGTCATTTCCCTCCCCTTCCCTAGGCCCTCCCTCTGTGCTTGAGGACTATCACCTCCCATCCAGAGCTGGGCCCCAGTTCCTTCTCACCCCAGTACAGGATGATGTCCTGGTTTCCTAGACTGCTGTGCCTCACTCGGCAACTCAAGCCAGCCACCTCCCCAGCCGCCACATCCAGGGTTACTCGCAGATACCAAGTCGAGTCGGCATTGGGCATGACGTCTCCTTGCTGAGTGCCAGGCTCCTCCTGCTCGCCCCTCATCCACATCACCCGCACAGGTTTTGGGTAGAATCCTGAGACGTGGCACACCAGCAGCAGACGGTCAGGCCCAGGACTGGGGCCACTGGAAAGCCAAGCCTCTGGCTTCACTGTATTCGACAGGAGAATGAGACACCTTAAAGTGAAGACTCCGCCTCAGAGGCTCTGGACTTCACAGCAGGCTCATCAGTCCTACATTTCTACCTCTGGAGATGAACTCCCACCATTTCAATCCGTTTGTATTAGCTTCTCCGGGAAAGCCTTCCCCGATCCCCATTCCCTTCCCTGATCCAGTCTCCGGTAAATGCCCCTACTCTACTCCCAGAGCACCCTGTGTTCAGCTGTAACATACGTAGCACGTTTCTAAGTGTTAGTCACTCAGTCATGCCTGACTCTTTGCAACCCCATGGACTATATCCCACCAGGCTCCTCTGTCCACGGAATTTTTCAGGCAAGAATACTAGAGGGGGTTGCCATTTCCTTCTCCAGGGCATCTTCACAACCCAGAGGTCAAACCCGGGTCTCCTGCATTGTGGGCAGACTCTTTACCATCTGAGCCACTGGGACACAGCTTTAACTGTTCATCTGCCTTCTCCTCTCCCTCCCCAAGTACAGATCCTGACTGACCCCCAGGGTTTATTTAATTCAATTCATGGAACCCAAAAGGTACCTAGTTAATGTTTATGGAATGCGAGAATACCCTCACACCTTATCCATCCCCTCCTCTTCTGGTGATGCTTAAAGGGATGTGAACCCTGGAATGAAAACCCAAGATGGAGCCCCAGAGTGGAACGGAGGGCAGGGGGTGACAAAGGCAGGCTGACCTTGCTTCTCCAGCTCAGACTTCCCGGTCTGCAAGAGGCCTCTGACCAACTCGGGGCAGATGTCATGGAGGAGCCAGTGCACCGTTTCCTTGGTCCTTTGGTCCTCATTGAGCACGTTGCAGACCACCTGGCTCCAAGAGGGGGCATCAGGGGCTGACACCCAAGACATTCCTTGGAAACTCAGGATATCCCTTCCTTGAAATGCTGCACGTAAGAAGCTTTCTGAGATGTTCCTCGGGAGTAACTCACATCCTCCAGATATCTGGATCTCAAGAGGATCTGAGGAGAGGAATGGAAAGAGATCTATGAAGAGCTTAGAAGACTGAAAGGAGTTGAAGAAACTGGTGTGAGGGTTACACTGGGGATCCCAAAGTTTATGTAAATGAAAATGGGTGACCTGCAGAGGGAGGAACAAGGGGTATTTTGAGGACTCAATCTGGGACCTCTCAGGCAGAAGTGGGACTCAAAAGGAAGAGAGGAGACAATGACGTGGGACCAGAACCTCCCGGCTGGGCTTCAGCATCCACTGTCTCCCCCTGGGCAGCTGTCCACGATCCCATCCCTCAGCTCACAGTCTTCGGGCAGCATTTTCTCGAATTCCCAGATGTCCCTGGTGAAGCTGCGGCGATGAACCTGAAATGTATGCTGCAGCTGCTCCCACTGCTGGTCGCTGAAAGTGCCCTGAGACCAAGGCTTCAGGAAGCGAATGGTGTTCGACTCATTGCGCCAAGTATAGGGCTGCAGCTCCCCCAGCCACGCGAGGCCGTCCGTGCGCGTCCAGCTGCGGTTGGTGAAGGAGGAGATCTGGAGGCCGCGGAAGGGGAAAGACGTTTGCGGGGCTGGAGAGAATACAGATCGGAGGAGCCGGGAAAACGGGAGGGAGAGCACAGAAGGGAGAAGGAAGAAAAAAAGAAGGAAAGAAAAAGTTAGGTTTGGGAAGAAAGGGTGATGTCTGCTGGCTCTGAATCGAGCTCGATCTCCAGGGGCCAAGCAGCTGGAGGCAGGGAGTAACAGGTTATCAAGCTGGTGGATCAAGCTCCCGGCTTTCCGAGGTGCATCAGTCTCCGCCTGCCCGCCGCGATCGTCGGCCCCTTTCCCTGCTCGGCTCCCTTTCTCCGCCCTCCGACCGGTTCCACTCATTCTCAAAACTCCCCCAAATCTTTGGAAGCCTCCAGAAGAACAGAAACAGCAAGCACCCCACGTTCTAGCTCTGCTCTCGGACGAATCTCCGCTCCCGCCCCCAACGCCCGCCCTCCGTCCTTTCCCAACGCCCGCCCTCACACCCCGGTTTCCGGGACTGCCAAAAGCCCGAACTTGAGCCTGTTGCTGGCCAATTCTTAAGCCTAGAGGCAGGCAGGACTCCCATTCTGGCTATTCCGGGACTTACTTCCAACCCCCTCCAGTCCAGGGATCCCTTTTTCATTGGCCAGATGGTCCCTCTTGTTAGATATCTGAGCTGCAAAGAGCTGTGGTCACAGCCACTCACTTAAGTATCATGCTTCTCACAACCGGCTTGTCTAAATCTCTTTTTCCAAAGTAGAGTACAGATAGTATGTGGAAAAACACTTTACAACTACTATTTAAGTTTTAAAAACAGGACATAAAGTTGTATCTATGGTATAACGTCTACCATGTTTTTTAAAACAAAGTTTTGAGTGGGAGGCAAGCAATGGATGTCTCTAGGCAAAGAGATTATGGAAGATTTTAATTTGTTTTACATTTTTTTTGTTTTCCAAAATGTCTAAGAGTGCAAACATCATGTTAATGATAAAATAATAAGAGACTTCTCTGGTGGTCCAGTGGTTAAGAATTCACCTTGCAATGCAGGGGGTGTTGGTTGGATCCCCGATCAGGGTGATCTAGAGTGATCTCAGCCTGCAGCAGCTCCCAAAAGGGCTTGGATTCCCAACTAGAGATTGAGGTTGAGTTCCAGCAGTGAGAACACCAGAGCCTAGCCAGTAGAGTAGTGGTCAGTGACAAGGGCCCTGGCCTTCATCTTTGCAGAAAAAAATTCCCGCAAAGGAAGAAAGTAGTGAAGAAAGCACAGTATTTACTGAGAGGAAAAAAGCACAGTACAATAGGGAGAATACGACTCAAGGAGAGAAAGTCGCTGAGTTGCAGCCTCCTGGCAGTTTCAATTACTTTTATAGGGCATTTCTTCCAGTTTTCCTTCGGCCAATCATTTTAATTTGCCTGTTTCACAGTCCATATTTGGTATATTTCAAGATCCTCCCATGTGTGCGCATGCACCTCTCAGCCAAGATGGATTTTACTGAAAAGGCATCTGGGTAGAACATCCCTTGACATAACTCTCCATTGGCCTCTAAGGAGCCTTTTCTGCACATGTGTGGTCTGGGAGGTCTCCTGACTTTGAGAAATATGTGCTCTGGGCAGGTCCCAGCATCCTCTCTTAATTGACCTGCTGTTAGGGAAATTAAATAAATAGTCTTAGTTTGGCAGTATATTGTCACCTGGGTTGTTTAACTCATATCCAGAGTACATCATGAGAAATGCTGGACTGGATGGAGAACAAGCTGGAATCAAGATTGCCTAGAGAAATACCAGCAACCTCAGATTTACAGATGACACCACCCTTATGACAGAAAGTGAAGAAAAATTGAGCCTCTTGATGAAAGTGAAAGAGGAGAGTGAAAAGTTGGCTTCAACATTCAGAAAACTAAAATCATGGCATCTGGTTCCATCATTCCATGGGAAATAGATGGAGAAACAATGGAAATGGTGACAGACTTTATTTTGGGGGCTCCAAAATCATTGCAGATGGTGACTGCAGCCATGAAATTAATTTTTCCTTGAAAGAAAAGCTATGACCAACCTAGACAGCATATTAAAAAGCAGAGACATCACTTTGCCAACAAAGGTCTGTCTAGCCAAAGCTATGGTTTTTCCAGTAGTCATGTATGGATGTGAGAGTTGGACTATAAAGAAAACTGAGCACCGAAGAATTGATGCTTTTGCACTGTGGTGTTGGAGAAGACTCTTGAGAGTCCCTTGGACTGCAGGGAGATCCAACCAGTCCACCCTAAAGGAAATCAGTCCTGAATATTCATTGGAGGGACAGATGCTGAAGCTGAAACTCCAATACTTTGGCCACCTGATGTGAAGAAATGATTCATTGGAAAAGACCCTGATGGTGGGAAAGATTGAGGGCAGGAGGAGAAGGGGACGACAGAGGATGAGATGGTTGGATGGCATCACCCACTTGATGGACATGAGTTTGAGTAAACTCCGGGAGCTGGTGATGGACAGGGAGGCCTGGCGTGCTGCAGTCCACGAGGTTGCAAAGAGTCAGACACAACTGAGGGACTGAACTGAACTGAACTGAGTTAGGCTTCAGAGACAAAGCAGCGCAGGCCTTTGACCTTGCTTCTAACCTGCCTGGACACTGCCCTAGCTAGGTGTGTCTGGAAATGACTGGAAGTGACTGCCTGCTGTGAGGGCAAGTCTTACAGCACCATAGATAAGATGGGGGAGTAATCTTGAGATTGTTGAGCCCTTGAAGGGGGCCCGGCCAATCAAGCCCCAAGCTTAATAACAATTCCAAGTTTTACATGACAAAACAAACAGCATTAACATGAAACCAGAGCTACAGATTGATGATGATATCAATTTGCGTCCTGGGATTATAAGCAGGAACCCCAAACTGCAATCTTTGAAGTCTCACCCATGGAGGGGACTCTTTGCCTGGGACCTTTTCCCAATTGGGACTCCAGATGTGCTGTGTCATGGGACTTCCCAGTGCTATTTGAGTCTGGATGTTGGTCAAAACCCAGTTTGGTGATGTATCCTCTGCTGTTTCTGTTTCTCTTTTCTCTTAATTTTAGTATAGTGAAAGTAAGCTAGATAATTCTCTGATAAATATTTGTATTACTCATTTGTATATAAAGAGTGGATGATTTTGTTAACAAATTCTTTGAACCTGAGACGAAAGTGAAAATTTTCAGCAAGACACCTGCTATTCTTGTCTTGGAGTTTCAATTCACAAGGAATGAATCTCCAATCACTTTACCCTGGCAGACAGGGGGAGGTCATCTACCCCCTACCTCAGGGGGACAAGCCCTCATGCCACAACTGCTGAATGA
The DNA here is from genome assembly GCA_006410635.1 of Cephalophus harveyi. Classification (NCBI taxonomy): domain Eukaryota; kingdom Metazoa; phylum Chordata; class Mammalia; order Artiodactyla; family Bovidae; genus Cephalophus; species Cephalophus harveyi. The sequence continues at coordinate 15,216 of SJYT01064559.1, forward strand.
ATCACACGAGCTCCGGAGCCCACAAGATACTACTAGCGAATCCTTGGACTGCAATGAAAGATCCCACATCACAACAAAAACCCAATGTGCTGCAAGTAGGATCCGATGCACATGGCCAAATAAATGAATAAAATATTAACATAAGCCCTGATTTTCTCAGCTCTACATTGACAGGATTGGACTGGGTTGGCTAAAAATTTTCAAGCTTTAATATCCCAAGATCCTTCCATCTCACTGTCCTCATCCCCAACTTCTCTTTCCTCCTGCCATGGTCCCTGAATCCACTCCTCCAATCTTTCTGTCTTCACTCCCTCCTTCTAGGAGACTCTCTTCCTCCCATTCCATCTCCCACCTGGCCTCTGCCTGCTCATTTTCTCCTCTGCTTCTTCACTCTCCAAATATGAGCTTCTGTTCTAAGGAACAGAGACACGATTATGATGTGTTCCTGAGCAGCCAGCTCTCCAGTTCAGTTCAGTGCAGTTCAGTCGCTCAGTCGTGTCCGACTCTTTGCAACCCCATGAACTGTAGCATGCCAGGCCTTCCTGTCCATCACCAGCTCCCGGAGTTCACTCAGACTCACGTCCATTGAATCAGTGATGCCATCCAGCCATCTCATCCTCGGTCGTCCCCTTCTCCTGCCCCCAATCCCTCCCAGCATCAGAGTCTTTTCCAATGAGTCAACTCTTCGCATGACGTGGCCAAAGTACTGGAGTTTCAGTTTTAGCATCATTCCTTCCAAAGAACACCCAGGGCTGATCTCCTTCAGAATGGACTGGTTGGATCTCCTTGCAGTCCAAGGGACTCTCAAGAGTCTTCTGCAACACCACAGTTCAAAAGCATCAATTCTTCAGAGCTCAGCCTTCTTCACAGTCCAACTCTCACATCCATACATGACCACAGGAAAAACCATAGCCTTGACTAGACGGACCTTAGTCAGCAAAGTAATGTCTCTGCTTTTGAATATGCTATCTAGGTTGGTTATGACTTTAATTTGAAGTGATGGACATTAAAGCCCTCGATGCGTCACAGCTCTCAGGTCTTGGACAAACCGTGTTATAGCTCTTAGGCAAATCAGTGTTACAGCTCTATTTTATTTAGAAGATAACAGGAAAATCCATCCTTGAAGCGTGAGGGCATGCCAACCCAAAGATACGAAGAGAAGAGAGTGGAGGAGCACATCAGTGTGCAGGGGAGAGAGAGAGAGAACGAGAAATAGCGCAGGCATGCGCGGGGGAGAGAGAGAGAGAAAGCGCTTTGGCTCCTCCTTTTAAATGTTTTTTCCTTCCCCTGGGCCTCCCCTATGCAAATTGAGCTTAGCCAGGAGTGCTGTTTGTTCTACCTGAGGTCTTCACTCTGGTCCTCGGAACTTCCTTTGACCTTCCTTTGTTCTATTTTCCTGGGCTTTTCCTGTCCCTGTCTTTTAGCCACCGCCATTTGGACTCCTGTTTCCTATTCTAACTACCTAATATTCCCCCCTCAAGAGATGGGAGGCCCAATTCCTTGGGAATAGGGGTGTCGAGGTCTTTCTGGCTACTTCCTGCTGAGTTGGGAAGGTGAGGGGTATTGGGTCTCTCCCTTTTTCTAGTCTCAAGCCTCAGAGTCCTTATAGTCTGACCATCTGAGGGTGAGTGATATTTTTCATGGTCAGCTGTAGTTTTGTATCTTTGTTGAACTGGCACTGCATGTTGTAGCTTGTTGACCTGAGCAGAGACAAAACAGGTTAGACAATTTATAATACATGGAACTATCATAAACAGCATCAACATGCATAACAAGGACTAGAAGGGGCATTAGCCAATACTAAATTCCCATCACTAGGATGGCTCAGTAAGTGTTAGTCGCTCAGTCGTGCCCAACTCTTTGTGACCCCATGGACTGCAGCCCTCTGTCCATGAGATTTTCCAGGCAAGGATACTGGAGTGGTTTGCCATTTCCTTCTCCAAGGGATCTTCCCAACCCAGGAATTGAACCTGGGTCTCCTGCACTGTAGGCAGATTCTTTACCAACTGAGCTACAAGGGAAGCCCAGGGCCTGTCCAAACAGGTGGGGGCTATCTCTGAACCCCTGAGGTAATACTGTCCAAGTCATCTGTTGGTGTTTTTCTCCTGAGGCCTCCAAGTCCCTCCTTATTCAGGGACCAGAAGATTTATCTCCTACCTGTTTTGGAGTACAGTCTCTAACAAACTGTGTTGGCTCTTTAGAGCTATCCTGAGAAATCTTGTCTCCAGAAACCAGATTTTGGGGGTTTTCATTAGAATGGCACTCATTTGTAGTTCTGAATAGGTATATGAGATCTCCCAGGGGCTCACAGGTGTATTGAGTGTCCTCTTCTGTCTTCTTCCATGGCTTGACTCATGAGTAGTGAATCCAGGAATCATGTCCTGGTACCTTGACTGCTGTGGGGGTAGACAGTATTACAGGGTAGGGGCCCTTCCATGTGGGCTGGAGTTGGGCCTTTGGGGACCCATCTTTCCAGACTTTAATTAGGACTTGAGTCCCTGGAGCATATAGTGGTGACTCCTTAGAATCTCTTGGGTCCTGGTTCATACCCCACAGCTGTGTATCCTGTTGGAATTGCCCAGTGGCAATGGTATAAGACTGGAGGGTCTAAACCTCTGGATCTAGGAAGAGGTCACTGATATAAACAAAAGGTCTCCCATATAGCATCTCATAAGGACTAAGACCAACCTGTTCCTTAGGGGCAATATGGGTGCGGGGGAGAGCTATTGGTAAAGCCTCCTTTCATCCCAGGGAGGTCTCCTGAGTTATTTTAAGAATTGGGTGGCTCTTTCTACTTTTCCTGAAGACTGAGGCCTGCAGGCTCAATGGAGATGATAAATAATGCCCAATGTTTAGAGACCCCTTGGATGACCTTAGAAGTAAATGATGTCCCATTGTCATTTTGTAATGACCGGGACAGACCAAATCTTGGAATGATTTCATGGAGCAGTTTTTTAACCATCTCCTCAGCCTTCTCAGTCTGGGTGGGAAAGCCTTCAATCCATCCTGTGAAAGTATCTATCATGACTAATAGGTATTTATACCCTTGAGAAACTGGCATCTGGGTGAAGTCCATTTGACAGTCCTCTCCTGGGTAGGTCCTGCATCGTTGGATGAGCTGGGCCAGCTGGGGTCTTCGAGCTCCTTGTGGGTTGTTTAATTGGCAAGTGGGACAAGAGGAGACCACTTGCCTTATAGTTGTTTGGAGGCCTGTTCCTCTGAAGGACCTTTCTAGTAATCTTTCAAGGGCCTTTTCTCCTAAATGAATGGTGGCATGTAAGGAGTTAACCAACTTCCATTGGAGGTTCCCAGGCAGAAAAAGGAGTTCCTCCTTTTGGAACCACCCCATATGATCTTCTTGAAAGCCCTCACTCTTAGTTTTAAGAGTCTCACCTTCAGTATATGGAGTTTCTGGCAAATTAGTCTGGAACTAGGGTGGCAACCCCTATTAGGTCATTGTTCTGTAATGCTGCTCTCTTAGCTGTCTGATCAGCTGCTTGGTTCCCTCATGCCACTTCTGTGCTCCCTTTTTGGTGTCCTTTACAGTGGGAGACTGAAACCTCGGGGGACAGATGGACTGCCTCCAAGAGTGTAAGAATTTAATCACCATATTTGATTGGGAATACTTGGGTGGTCAAGTGGCCCCTTTCTTTCCAAACAGCCCCATGTCCATGTAGCACCAGAAAGGCATACTTGGAGCTCGAGTCAGGGCTATGAGCTCAGCTAATTGGGCTGAAGTACCTGGTGGCAGAGGCTTAGCCTCTATGGTCTCAAAATTGGAGACTACTGCATACCTGGCTCTTCTTTTTCCATCTAAGATAAAGTTGCTTCCATCGGTGTACCAGATTTCTCCAGGATCAGTCAGAGGATCTGCCAACAATCTCTCTCAGGTTTTGTCCAGTGGTCCAAGGTTTCTAGACAAGAGTGAAAGGGGAGAGAGCCCTCAGGGATAGGCAGGAGGGTGGCTGGGTTAAGAACCTCACAAGGGAATATAGTGAGGCCTGGATTTTCCATCAGCATTACTTGATATCTGAGACATCCATAAATGGCCTTTTCCATTTAGGAGTTGTTTTACTTGGTGGCTGGTAAAAATAGTTAGTTTGCCCCCCAAAGGAGGGTTTTAAAGCTGATCTTCTATCATGATTACAATAGCTGCAATATTTCGAAGGCAGGGGGGGCCAGCCTTGGGTGGTTGGATCGAGCCTCTTGGATAAGTAAGCTACAGGCTTGAGTTCAGACCCCAACCTTTGAGTTAACACTCCCAAGGCTATTCCCTCTCTTTCATGGATATAAAATTGGAATGCTTTTTCTGGGTCTGGCAACCTCAAGGCAGGTGCCTGAGTTAAGGTTTGTTTTAGTGTAGGCTCTGCCTTCTTTTGAGGAGTTTCCCACATCAGTGGGATTGAATCATCCTGTCCCTTTAAGCTTTCATATAAGGGCTGGGCAATTAGACCATATTGAGTATCCAGATTCTACAATACCCAGTTAGCCCCAGGAAAGCTCACAATTGTTTTTGAGTCGTAGGGGAGGGCAACTGGAGGATTCCTTGTACACGATCAGAGGACAGCCTCCTGGGCCCGTGTGTAATCTGAACTCCCAGGTAAGTGACCTTTGTCTCAACCATCTGTGCCTTAGCATGGGAAACTTTATATCCCCTTTCTGCCAAAAAGTTTAGAACCTGAATTGCATGTTGTTGGGCATTTTCTCATCTGGAGAGCAGATTAGTAGGTGATCTATGTATTGTAATATTTTCCCATTAAGTCCCAGGTCCAGATCTAGGAGATTCTGGCTAAGGGCCTGTCCAAACAGGTGGGGGCTATCTCTGAACCCCTGAGGTAATACTGTCCAAGTCATCTGTTGGTGTTTTTCTCTTGGGGCCTCCCACTCAAAGGCAAAAATATATTGGGATTCTTTAGCCAGTGGTATGCAAAAAAAAAATGCATCTTTGAAATCCAAAACTGTAAACTTGACACTGGGCGGGATTTCTCCCAAGATTACATAGGGATTGGGTTCTGTGGAATGGAGGGGGACTACAGCTTCATTTATGATCTGGAGATCTTGAACCATTTGCCAGGTTCCATCCTTTTTCTTTACTGAGAGGATTGGGATGTTACTTGGCAAGCCATTTTAGGAGACCTGTCATGCTTTGCACACTCTTTGGCCCAATGTCCCGCCTGTCTACTCATTAGGCATTTGCCTCGTGCCTTGTCCTTCAAGGAATCAGGGTATGCCATAGGGCTTCCCTGGAGGGCAGCCAATATCTGGGCGTGCCTTGTCTCTTTCCTTCTCTCCCTCTTCTGGGCCTTGGCCTCCTTCTCCTGTTCTCTGTTATAAAAGGTATTGATGGCTGTCTGGATCATCTCATCTAAAGAGGCAGCAGGGTCCTGCTGCTGTAGCTGTTGTAATTTAATTCTGATATCTGATGCACACTGGGACAGGAATTTGTCCTTTAAAATCACCTGTCCCTCGTAAGAGTCTAAGTCCAGATTGGTAAACTTTTGGAGGGCCTCTTTTAGCCTTTCCAGAAAGGCAATGGGGTTCTCACTGGGCTCCTGAGTTATTGTTGAGACGGGACAGTCCCACAAGTAATAGGCTTCCTTCTGTTTCCATGGATGGACTTCCTTAGGGGTGAGTCTTTCTGAAGCTTATCCTACCCAGTGCTGTTGCAACCTGAGAGCCAGGCATCCTCAGGGTCAGGGTGCAGTTCCCCAGGCAGGCTGAGGCATGACAGCCTCCTAGAGATCAGATCCCCAGACAGGTTGAGGCGTGGTGGCCTCCTGGGACCGCTGGGACTGGCAGATCCCCAAGCAGGATGAGGCATGACAACTTTTTGAGGACCAGATCCCTAGGCAGGTCAAGGCAGGTTGACCTCCAGGGACCCCCCGGACTTGAGTTGGGTGTCCCCAAGATCTCCAGTGTGACCAGTGCTGGGTAGGATTAAGGGGTTGGATATTTCCCTCCCAAGGCCTGCTATTTGCTGGCTGTCCCTCCACAAGATTGTAGAGGCAACATTGTAGGCCCGGATAGAGCTGAGGAAAAGAGCATGAAATGGTAGGGAAGGAGACAGAGCACAGCCTTTGAAAGAATGACATAGCACAAGGGCATAATGTAAACAATTAAAATCAGTTGGGTCCAACATGACAAGTCAAATTCAAATAAACCTTAATCCCCAATCTCTACGCCAACAGACACACCCAGAGGTGGCAGAACAGCGCTAGTTCAGTTCAGTTCAGTCGCTCAGTCGTGTCTGATTCTTTGCGCCCCATGAATTGCAGTGCGCCAGGCCTCCCTGTCCATCACCAACTCCCGGAGTTTACTCAGACTCACGTCCATCGAGTTCGTGATGCCATCCAGCCCTCTCCTCCTAGGTCATCCCTTCTCCTCCTGCCCCCAATCCCTCCCAGCATCAGAGTCTTTACCAATGAGTCAACTCTTCGCATGACGTGGCCAAAGTACTGGAGTTTCAGCTTTAGCATCATTCCTTCCAAAGAAATCCCAGGGCTGATCTCCTTCAGAATGGACTGGTTGGATCTCCTTGCAGTCCAAGGGACTCTCAAGAGTCTTCTCCAACACCACACTTCAAGGACTCTTTTGTTGACCATGATGGCTACTCCATTTCTTCTGAGGGATTCCTGCCCGCAGTAGTAGATATAATGGTCCTCTGAGTTAAATTCACCCATTCCAGTCCATTTCAGTTCGCTGATTCCTAGAATGTCGATGTTCACTCTTGCCATCTCTTGTTTGACCACTTAAGTGCGGGTGGCTGCAACCCAGAGCACTAAGTACGGCCGAGAGGAGTTACCCCACATCCGAGGTCAGGGGCAGAAGCCGAGAGTGCGAGGCTGCAACAGTGCAGGAACGGCAGAGAGGAGCAATCCATGTCTGAGGTCAGGGGTGGTGGCCAAGAGGAGCTACCCCGCGTCATTGGTCAGTGGCGGCTGGGAGAAGCCACCTCGTGCCCGAGGCCAAGGGTGGTGGCCCTGAGGAGCCACCCCACGCCCTAGGCCAGGAGCCACGGCCAGGAGGAGCAACCCAAGGAGCGGTGGCTGCGCGGGCACAGGAGGGCCTAGAGGAGATATCCCACATTGAAGGTCAGAAAAGGCGGCGGTAATACCCCTTGTCCAAGGTAAGGAGCTGCGGCTGTGCTTTGCTGGAGCAGCCGTGAAGAGATACCCCACGTCCAAGGTAAGAGAAACCCAAGTAAGATGGTAGGTGTTGCAAGAGGGCAGCAGAGGGCAGACACACTGAAACCATACTCAAGAAAACTAGTCAATCTAATCATACTAGGACCACAGCCTTGAACAGTTCTAAGGCACTGTCAAAAGACAGAAGAATGGGTGGTTTCCCAATGGCTTGGATGATCCTCCCACTCATTAGCATATGAATTCACCCCACTGGCAAATACCTAGCCTGGCCACATTCCATGGCCTGAGCCCACACCATAAAGAGTGGCTTCTCTCTGAATCCTAAGAAATCCACCTCTTACCGCTTTGTCTCTCAATGAATTTTTGCAATGAGACATCAGAGCCCAAGTTTCATTAGGTCCTGAAGCCAGGCATCCTGGGTTTTGGCCAGGCTCGAGTCCCAGGAGAAAGCTAAAGGACAGGAGGAAAAGCAGTGGGGAAAACGTGCCAAGGAATCCCCTTCATAGCCTGTTGGAAAACCTGTTAAATTCCTGACCTGTGCTCACAGTTTTCATTGGCCTGATTCTTGGCACAGAGAAGAGTAAGAACAGAAGAACCCCCACCAGCTTGGGTAACAGCTACTGGGGCCCAGCAGATAGTGCCTTTGGGACATACCAAAGAGTAGCCTCTCCAGGGTCCCTCAGTTGCACCCACTGCCACCTACCTGTTCATGGTGGGTTCAGGGAAACAAGAAACGAGAGATTGCAAAGGAATTAAGATTTTGTTAGGCATGTCCCTCCAGCCATAGGAGCGAGGACCTCCTGCCTTAACTGGAGGTCTTCTGGAATCTGAGGCTGAGCCGCATGAGCTTTCTTCTGAGTTTGTTTTTTGCTGTCCTGGTTTCCAGCACTATAGGCCTCGTCACTTCCCTTGTGCTGGGTTTTCTTCGCGTTCTGCTTCTACCGTGGGAGTTTTCGCTGAGTCGGGCTCCTGCTGTGCTTGGCCTCCTCCTTGCAGGGTGTGCTGAGGTTGTTTCAGCCAGGTTAAATCCAAGTCACGGCACCATAGATGTCAGGCGTGTGTATGCTCTTCAGTTCTGTCTTATCACAACAAAGATTTGAAGTGACGGACATTAAAGCCCTCAGCGCATCACAGCTCTTAGGTCTTGGACAAACCATGTTATAGCTCTTAGACAAATCAGTGTTACAGCTCTATTTAGAAGATAACAGGAGAATCCATCCTCAAAGTGTGACTGCATGCCAACCCAAAGAAGTGAACAGAAGAGAATGGAGGAGCATGCCAACGTGTGGGAGAGAGAGAGAAAGAGACAGAGCACAGGCACGTGGGGGACAGAGAGAGAGAAAGCGCTTTGGCTCCTCCTTTTAAATGTTTTTTCCTCCCCCTGCGCCTCTCCTATGCAAATTGGACTTAGCCAGGAGTGCTATTTGTTCTACCTGAGGTCCTCAATCCAGTCCTTGGACCTTCCTTTGACCTTCCTTTGTTCTATTTTCGCGGGCTTTTCCCTTCCTTGTCTTTTAGCCACTGCCATTTTGGACTCCTGTTTCCTATTCTAAACTACCTAACAGCAGCAGCAGCAACATTCCCATTCTGCCAACATTAACGTTTCCATCTTCCTCACTCTGCCATAGTAAGAGCCCTAGAGAGAATAGACTTCTGCTCCTGCTTCTGCTGGCATCTTGGAGCTAGCCTTTCCCAGCCTATCTTATGATGCTTAATGTTGCCCCAAAACTGTTTTCAATAAAGTGGAAATTTTATTTCTGTTATTTGAAGTAAGAGAACAAGTGATTAAACTGGAATACAAAATTGTCTAAATAGTGGATAGAAGCCAAGAGGGGAGGGAAGCTATGAAGCTGGAAGTAAAAGGAAAAATGGTTATGTACGTATCATGGAAAAATATCCAACTTTGCATTCTTGAAATTTCCAATCTCCCTTTTAGAATTGGCACAGTTCTATTTAGTTTATTTGTATCTTAAAATTTGCAAGTGCTATCATCCTTTCAGAAATAAATACAAGAACTATTTTTATCAACAAAAACAAAAGAAAAGCAGCATGGCATTAAGTAGTTAGGATTGGAAATAAATATATTTTTTCAAAAGTCAGTTGAGTCAGATAGATTTTAGCTATTCCTGGTTTCATGGCTTTCCTCTGGGAAGAGACTCATGGAATCATGGAAGAACTTTTTGGGGACAAGATTTATGCTCACATACTAGAGGTCAGAAAACCAGAGCATAGCAAGGTAGTGACTTACTCAGGTCCTCAAAATCAGTCCATAGTAGGGAGAAGTCAGCCATAGTACCTTTCATGTTGCCCAGGAACTGGCTGCAATCCATGCACCTAGATTAGTCATCTCTCTGATTTCTACAGTGTTTCTGGCTTCTAAGAGCTTTCTACATTTGATAATACACTTGAATGATAGAAATTGTATGGACCTAACAGAAGCAGAAGATATTAAGAAGAGGTGGCAAGAATACACAGAAGAACTGTACAAAAAAGATCTTCACGACCCAGATAAAAATGATGGTGTGATCACTCATCTAGAGCCAGACATCCTGGAATGTGAAGTCAAGTGGGCCTTAGGAAGCATCACACGAACAAAGCTAGTGGAGGTGATGGAATTCCAGTTGAACTGTTTCAAATCCTGAAAGATGATGCTGTGAAAGTGCTGCACTCAATATGCCA
>SJYT01064573.1:0-29702 GCA_006410635.1 Cephalophus harveyi
AGCCCCAAACTGCTTTCAAACAATGAGTCTGTGTATATTTAGGCAGTTTTAAGCTGTCCTCAAGCAAAAAGTTGTAAGCAAGTATTTTATAGATAGTGTTTAAATAAGTCAGTTGAAGAATAAAAAGAATTCCCATCACATCTGAAACTACTTATATCTCCTATTCAATAAACAAAAGACACATAAACCAATGTAAAATTTATTTCAGTTGAAATAAAGAACATTTCCAAGGAGGAGTATTCATCCAGAGTGAATATTTATAGAAAAGTTCTATTCCTCAAAAATATATGTGTTTGTAATGCCAAACTTGGCCAGAATACTTAAGTTGAAGGCTATTTTGTGAAAGTTTTCTAACAACTTTGCTTGGGACAAAAATATTGGCTTACAAAAAAATGCCCAAGGATTATGAAAAATCACTTTAGAAAAGTTACTAAAGATGTTAAATGAAAAATTTACCCCAAATCCTTTTCCTCTGACAAATTATATTCTTAAATCATCTTTGTGAGTTTTCAACATGTTTTCACAGTAGAAAAATGTCTCTGTTTTTCTGCCCAAAACATCCATAAGTTATAACAGCTTATTTATATTTTCAGTTCAGTTCAGTTCAGTCACTCAACCATTCAAAACTTAAATAGAATTTAATTGCAATCAAAAGGGAAACAGGTAATAATTTCGAAGAATGAATAACAAATGCAATTTATAGAAGTATAGACATTAAAATTTTTATTACATTTATGATGATTGTACCATAAGGCTTCACACAGCCTTGACTGTAAGAGCAACCATACCAAGCACTGGTCTTGAAAATGCAAGACAACATAGGATAGAATAGATATTTTGACTTTAACTGGCAAGCAGTTTTATGTAGTCTTTCTCTCTGGGCCTTTGCACCACCTAGAACACCCCTCCCAGTCTGCTGTTTCCAGGAATATTGTGACAGTCAAGTTCTCTTATCCATGTAACCTCCAGAATTGGGTGTGAAACTCCTTATGTGAATCATTGCAGCCCTCATCACGATGAAATGTAATTTCCTCTTTGCTTGTCAGTATATCCCACTAGCTGAAAGGTTCTTGATGTCAATGACTGCATGTTATTGTGGTCAGTTATTATGTATTTAATTGTCCTGTCACCTAAAAAATGCTCAATAAATAATTGTCAATTACTGCTAAATTGATGACTCCAAAAATAAAATATAAGGCATGGTGCTTGAAAATCATATAAACAATTTGTTTTAGTATCAGGAACACACAGTTTTTACCTGAAAATGATAGTTCTGCCAACACACATCCAATTTAGATGCTGGGCTAAGGGTTTGGAGAAAACAATATTACTTTGAGGCTCTTCTCCCTTAAACAAGCTGTATAATAGTTCCCATGAAATATTCTTTTAAACCTCATTTTTCTATGTTGCCTTAGTTGAAAATGATCATAATCTAAAATTATGGTGCCTGTTCTTCCACTGTAAATTTGTTGTTGTTTAGTTGCTAAGTCATATCCTACACTTTTGCAGCCCCATGGACTGTAGCCTGCCAGGCTCCTTTGTCCATGGGATTTCCCAGGCAAGAATACTGGAGTAGGTTGCCACTTCCTTCTCCAGGGTATCTTCCCATCCAGGGATCCAACCCACATCTCCTGCATTGGTAGGCAGATTCTTTACTGCTGAGCCACCAGGGAAGCTCTACTCTTAACATGTCATCTAACAATTGCACTCCTTTTTAACTCAAGGAGTTGAAAACTTTTGTCCACACAAAAACCTGCACACAGATGTTTACAGCAGCTTTATTCATAACTGCCAAAACTTGGAAACAGCCAAGATGTCCTTCAGTAAGTAAACTGGTACATCCACACAACAGATATTATTCAGTGCTAAAAACAAATGAGCTATCAAACCATGAAAAGACATAAAGGAAAAGTAAATGCATATTACTAAGTGAAAGAAGCCAATCTGAAAAAGGCAACATACATATTACACGATTCCCACTATGTGACTATAGTCCATGAAGTCGCAAAGAGTTGGACACGACTGAACAACTAACACTTTGACTCTCATTATATGACATTCTGGAAAAGGCAAACCTCTGGAGACAGTAAAAAGATCAGTGGTTTCCAAGGATTTTGTGGAGCAGGGAGGAAGAAGAGGGATAAATAGGTGAAGCACAGGGGATTTTTCAGTTCAGTTCAGTTCAGTCGCTCAGTCGTGTCCGACTCTTTGAGACCCCATGAATTGCAGCACGCCAGGCCTCCCTGTTCATTACCATCTCTCGGAGTTAGCAATGAAAATACTCTTGTCTTTTGTGCAATACTCTGAATGATGCTATAATAAAGGATACTAGTCATTATATATTGTCCAAACCCACAGAATGTATAACACCAAGAGTGAAGCCTAATGTAAAGTATGGATTTGGGGTGATTATGATGTGTAGATATAGGTTCATCAACTGTAACACAGTACAAACCTCTAACTGCCCCCACCCTCTGGTGGGGGATGTTGATAGTAGGGGGAGGCTACACATGCATGGGGGTAGAGGAAATCCCTGTGTTCTTAATTTTCTTGTGAGCCTAAAACTGTTCTTAAAAATTGTTTTTATTTTTTCAAATGGGAGAGGGAACTCATAAGGGTTTTTATTTATAAGCATGAAGACAAAAGGTAGCTTAAAGTTCATAAAGTCCAAACCCTTCATTCTAAAGCCAAGGAAGGGGAGATCCAGGAAGAGTAAGAGGCTTGTCCAAGGTGAGAAAAGATTCCAACATTAAAAAACTTTTCCGAGCAAAGTATTGCTCTCATTTTTCCAAAGGAAAAAATAAAGCATTATCTGTAAAATTATGTGTTCAGGGACAGGCAAAGAAGCCCAGTTTGACATCATTTTGCATAGATATATACAGATTAAGTAACTTTCTGAATATTTTGTAGCAAAAATAAATTTACCCAGAACTGTCTGGGTAACTGGAGACTTGTGATTTTTTTTTCCTGAATCATCTAAACGATTGCCCTAACTCTCTGTTTCACTTTAATACATGGACACCACTATACAGTATGAATGAAAAATGCTGCACCTTTTAGACAGACACCTCCATCTTTAGAACCTAGCTTCCCTGGTAGCTCAGACAGCAAAGAGTCTGCCTACAATGCGGGAGACCCGGGTTCAATCCCCGGGTCGGGAAGATCCCCTGGAGAAGGAAATGGCAACCCACTCCAGTACTCTTGCCTGAGAAGTCCCATGGACAGAGGAGCCTGGTAGGCTATACAGTCCATGGGGTCGCAAAGAGTTGGACACAACTGAGCGACTTCACTTCAATGTTCAATATGAAGTCTCCAGAATCTAATCAGGTGGTTGATTAGGGCCATAAAGGAACATATTCAAATGCAGCAGACCCATCAGCAAACTAAACCCAGAAAACCTATAAAACTTGCAACTTGACTCTGAAGGGCATTTCTGACCTGCTGAGCTAATAGCTTGCAGTCAGCTCACTTGCCTGTTCTTATTATCTTAACACATCAGGAAATTTCCCAAAATTGCCATACAGGTCATTTATTCATTCTGTCACATTTACCAAGAAATAGCAAGCCTATAAAGAGACCAAGAGAAAATCTCGTCCATTTCCCATCCATCATCTCCCCCAACGTCCAGAATAGATTACAGTCTCTTATTTTTCATGTCGTTTAATAACAGCCCTGGCACATTTTAAATAGTAAAGAGCAGCATTCAGCCATCTGCAGGATGGTGAGAATGCTTTGCCACTGACCTCTCGGTCAGTCCATTTTAATAATAAAGGTCATAGACGTTTAGTGTCTCTTAACCCAAAAGTAAATGCCTTGAGGGCTTTTATTCATTTTCATTTTAGTCCTCAAACATTTCAAGCCTGCAGGCCAGAATATCCCTACTACCGAGATTGAACAGGTCAACTTTTATCATATTCGCTTCAACTACTACTCTTATTTTTTCTTCTTCTGCAGAAGCAGACACCGTTGTAAATTCTATACAGGACTTCCCTGATGATCCAGTGGTTAAGAATCTGCCTTCCCAATGCAGGGTACATAGGTTTTATCCCTGGTCTGGGAAGATTCCACATGCTATAGGGCAACTAAGCCCAAAAGCCGCAACTACTGAAGCCTACACACCCTGGAACCCATGCTCTGCAACAAGAGAAGCCACCACAGTGAGAAGCTTGTGCACCACAACTAACATGTCGTTTAATAACAGCCCTGGCACATTTTAAATAGTAAAGAGCAGCATTCAGCCATCTGCAGGATGGTGAGAATGCCTTGCCACTGACCTCTCGGTCAGTCCATTTTAATAATAAAGGTCATAGACGTTTAGTGTCTCTTAAACCAAAAGTAAATGCCTTGAGGGCTTTTATTCATTTTCATTTTAGTCCTCAAACATTTAAAGCCTGCAGGCCAGAATATCCCTACTACCGAGATTGAACAGGTCAACTTTTATCATATTCGCTTCAACTACTACTCTTATTTTTTCTTCTTCTGCAGAAGCAGACACCGTTGTAAATTCTATACAGGACTTCCCTGATGATCCAGTGGTTAAGAATCTGCCTTCCCAATGCAGGGTACATAGGTTTTATCCCTGGTCTGGGAAGATTCCACATGCTATAGGGCAACTAAGCCCAAAAGCCGCAACTACTGAAGCCTACACACCCTGGAACCCATGCTCTGCAACAAGAGAAGCCACCACAGTGAGAAGCTTGTGCACCACAACTACAGAGAGCCCCACACGCAGCAACAAATACCCAGAGCAGCCAAAACTAAATACATAATTTAAAAAAAAAACAATAAATAAAATCTATGCATATCATCCCCATGAATGAGGAGGAGAGAAATTAGAAGAGATGAAGCTGGAGAAGAAAAAAAGGGAGGACTAAGAGGAGATGGTAAGAAAAGAAGTGTTTTAATTGTTTCCAGATGTATAATATTACAATGAACATATATTAATTTTGCAACAGGAAAAAAATAATTTTGAAAGGAGAAATTAAAACTACGATATTGCCTTCTTATTTTCAAGAAGTACAGATGAAAATATTCTGGAAAAATCATTTTCTGCCACAGTTTGGAAAAGAATATGTGTGCTTTGGGACCTGGTTTCTTCTACCTGAGAGGGACATGTACAGAAGCATGACTGCTCCCGCCACCCCTGAACACGTGTCATTCCTCCAACGTGGTGGCTGGTAGACCAGCACTCCCTTCCATCCTCTCAATGACCAGGGGAGTAAATTTCTGGCTTCACTTTTATAGAGCACATCATCAACCAGTACTGCCTAGCTAAAATTTGTTACAGGCCACTGTTCCTTTGATTAGGAAGGTAAGAGGCCATTGGCAACAATGGTGAGGGCAGTTTTTAGAAATTAGTGGAGAGGAGAGATGGTCTTGTCAACAAATGGGGTTGGATCAATCAGACACTCATAAGCAAAAATAAGTAAGAAGGACCTTGGCCTCAATTCAAAATAGCTCATAAATCTAAACATGAAATGCAAAATCACAGAACTTTTAGATAAAAACATAAGAGGAAAACTTCATGACATGGAGTTAGGAGGAGAGTTCTTAGGCATGACACTAAAGACATGATCCATAAGAAAATAAAATCCACAAATTGAACTTCATCAAAATTAAAATTTTTGCTCTGATAAAAGCACAAGCCACAAACTGAGAGAAAATACTTGCAAATTATATACTTCACAGTGGACTTGTATTCAAAATGTGTAAAGAAATCTCTAAACTCAACAGTAAATAAACAATCCAATTAGATAATTGACAAAAGATGAATGAATATTTTACCAGGCAGTGTATGAATGGCAAGTAAGGATATGAAAAGATCCTCAATATCTTTAGCCATCAGGGAAATGGAAATTAAAGCTACAGGGAGATACCTCTATGTACCTATTAGAATGAATGAAATAAAAAATATTACTAATACCAACAACTCTTGCATTGTTTTTGCTACATTTTTATTTATTTATTTATTTATTTTTGACTGTGCTGGGTCTTTGTTCCTGCCCACAGGCTTTCTCTAGTTGCCTCAAATGGGGGCTACTCTCTAGCTGAAGT
This sequence comes from Cephalophus harveyi, assembly GCA_006410635.1. NCBI lineage: Eukaryota > Metazoa > Chordata > Mammalia > Artiodactyla > Bovidae > Cephalophus > Cephalophus harveyi. Next base: position 6,055 of record SJYT01064573.1, read on the forward strand.
ACTTCAGCTTCTCATTGCAGTGGCTTCTCTCGTTTCGGAGCGTGGGCTCTAGGGCATGCTGGCTTAGTAGTTGTGGCACACAGGCTTAGCTGCTATGCAGCACACGGAATCCTCCCAGACAAGGGATCGAACTTGTGTCCCTTGCATGGCAAGGTGGACTCTTAACCACTGGACTATGAGGGATGCCCCTGTCTCTGTTACTTCTTATGAGTCTTAAACTGTTTCAAAATACAAAGTTGTTTTATAAAAAATGGTGAGACTGCTGAGTTGATCAGGGAAAGAAACTGAAGTCAATGAAGGAAGATCATTCTGGAAAATATCTAACCAGCTATCTCTTTGGAAAATAGCCCTGCAGAGTGGAATAACAGCAGGCAAACCCAGAGATAGGGGAGCAACAGCCCAAACAGCAGAATGTTCAAAACATGAACCCATCTTCTTCAGGCTGACACTGACTCAAAACCTTAAAAGCTCTATGACCTTAAGAAACAAATACGTACCTCATCTGAAAAGAGGAAAAACCATAGCATTCATTCTGAGAGATCATTTTGCAAATAAAATGGTAAATATTGCACATATAACATGGTAAGTGTTCAATCCATTTTAACTTTTTGTGTCATTATAATTCACCTAAATTTTACCTAAAATGGGCAGTTCTCAAGGCTTCTTAATTCTTTTATCTTCTCCTACTCCTTATTGTCAAAAACGTTCTCTCATTACCTTTCAAGCCCTGTTCCCAACTGCCTTCGCTGTATAGACTGCTTTTCTACATAATTTGCATGTTTTAATCATTTTTATTTTTAAGTATTTAAAAAATTTTTTCAAATGCAATGATCTAAAATGGATCTTTTAAAAATAAGTGTATTTAGGTACTGATGAACCTACTTGCAGAGTAGGAATAGAGGTTCAGACATATGGAACAGACTTTAGACGCAGTAGGGTAAGGAGAGTGGGGAATGGATTGAATGCATTGACATACATACCCCACCATGTGTAAAGCAGATAGCCAGCAGGAAACTGCTGTTTAGCACAGGGAGCTCAGCTCGGTGCTCTGTGATGACCTAGAAGGGTGGGATGGCGGGGCGGGGGGTGCAGGGGCTGTCTCTTATACACATCTAGATGTGTATAAGAGACAGGCAGGATGGTGAGAATGCCTTGCCACTGACCTCTCGGTCAGTCCATTTTAATAATAAAGGTCATAGACGATCTAGATGTGTATAAGAGACAGGCTCAAGAGGGAGGGGTATAGCTGATTCATGGTGTTGTCCAGCAGAAACTAATACAACATTGCAAAGCAATTATATTCCAATTTTTTTTAAAAAGTGCATTTAAAAAATAATTTTAAACAAATATTACCTTATTATATATCTGTGGATGAGTCCACATAAAACTGTTATATTTAGAAATATCAAACAATTATAAATGCAATAAAAGAAGAAATAGTTACCTAATTATCCTATGAGGAAACAGATTTGATAATTGTGTACTGACTTTTTCCATAGAAGGTGAAATTATTTTCTTGATCCTTCAAGGAATCACTCTTCTTAATAACAAAGAGCCTGCCTTTTTTTCCCCCACAGCCCCACATCCTTAGGAACCGTTAAGCATGATTTAAATTGTCAGCAGATTAACTCAAACTTTTTACCAATAAATTATTCACATTTTTCCTCCACTAATGACTGATGGAATATGTAGGAAATGTGGACTGTATTCATATTTGACAGTCATTTTTATCAGAACACTGCAAGCACATGTTCTTAAACATTCATCACTGGACTACATTAAATTGGTAGCAGACAAAAGATACGAGAGGAGAACCATTATCTAAATTCCTGAAGTACAGAATGATGTGACTATGACCTTTAACTAATATAATGCTTTACATACAGGAAAGTCTGACATATATGCCTTATGTTTTATAAATGCTTATTTTAAATCAACATTAAAAGCCATGAGTATGTAAGACACTGAGTCACCCATACATAAACTTTTTGATCTTTCGAGCGGGGGAAGACCACGTTCCAAATGCCAGATGCGCTGAAATATGCATACAATGTGAACAAACAGCAGTGTGTTGTCACGTTGTACTTTGCCTCATACCTTGTAGACTTGCTCCATTGCCACTTTCTCTGAAGCAGAAATAACTAACTTTTCCAAAACATGGGCTGGTTTTATAAAATGACCTCTCGTCTCTTCCAAGAAGATTACCCATGATCTCAACTGACCTCAAAAAGGCTGCCACGGAGCCACTCAAGCAGACCAGCTCTAGGAATTTTTTTTTTTTTTTTAATTTTTACTTTATTTTACTTTACAATACCGTATTGGTTTTGCCATACATTGACATGAATCCACCATGGGTGTATATGAGATCCCAATCCTGAATCCCCCTCCCACATCCTACCCCATATCCTCTCTCTGGATCATCCCCGTGTACCAGCCCCAAGCATCCTGTATCCTGTATCGAACATAGGCTTGTGCTTCGTTCTTATATGATAAAAAGGAGTTTGGATAAAGCCTTTTGTTTTCCTTTAAGTGAACTCACTATCCTCCAAAGTCTGGAGCTCAGATGAGTAAGTCCAGGGACTGATGCTAGTGCCTGGCAGGGAAACACAGTATAGTAAACAATGTCTTATGTCTAACTACCAGGCTATCTTGCAAGTCAGATCACTTTCCAATATAATATGTAACGATAACGTGCGCATGCCCAGTCATATGCAACTCTTTGCGACCCCATAGACTGTAGCCCACAAGGCTCCTCTATCCGTGGGATTTCCCAGGCAAGAATACTGGAGTGCGTTGCCATTTCCTCCTCCAGGGCATCTTCCCAACCCAGGGATTGAACCCGCATCTCCTGTGGATCTTGCATTGGTAGGCAGATTCTTTACCACTGCACCGTCTGGGAAGCCTTTGCAATTTAAAAATGTGATATTGAACTTACAGAGCCTCGTGTTTAAATAAAATGCTTTTTTCTTACCAAAAAGTTCACTTAAGACAAATTACTTTTAAAATATAAATACTTATTGATTCTCTTTATCAGTGACTGTTGTCCTACATTCAGGCCTTTTTTTTTTTTTTTTCATTCCAATCAATTTATTCTGAATAAGAGACTCATCAGTTAAATAGTGGGTCTCTCCTGCCCTGACTGTGCTGATTGACCCATTTTATTCTGTTAGTCCAGGCACAAATACAGATGATGGTCTGGGTTTTGTTTTTGCCTTATAAAAATAAAAAATTACATACCCAGCTAGATAACCAAAAGAAATGTTAGCTTTTCCTTCAAATCAGCTTGAGCTTTGTGTATTGCTCTTTTTGAAGGCATATTCAACAGGACTCATTTGCTCCCTAATTTCTAAGCAGTTCTACTGGGAGTGACAACAAGGGTAAGCCTCAGACAGACTGAAGTGATTTACCATGCACCCACGCATATATGTATATGTATATATATACACACATATATATATGTGATAAAATAATAAAAATAAATTTTAAAAAGTAAAAATAAAACAGGTATATTAATGCCCAATAGTGGTAATTCCTCTCTAAACAAATCGCCGTCTGTCTCTGCACACATGACACATATTCCTTCCTTCCTCTAGTGATCCAAGAAACATATTTATTCTGTTCCTTCCCATCTACATCTGGAAGCCTTATTAGCAGAAGTAAAAATAAATTAGCTTAACTAAATATTTCAGTTTAGCAAATCTGTCTTCTCCTGCAAATCACGCTTACTACCCAGCCCTCTGGAAATGCCTCATTGTTATTTGAAAAGCTTTGGTAATTCTGGAAATTTTAATTAGTTTTTTAAAAACTTTAAATATTCTTATTTTATATAAATGCTACTGCTGCTGTTAAGTTGCTTCAGTCGTGTCCGACTCTGTGCGACCCCATAGACGGCAGCCAACCAGGCTCCCCCGTAAATACTTAATATCAAATTAGAGCAAAATTTTAAGGAGTGGAAAACAGTGGTGTCAGGGATGCTGGCGAGTGCCTTGTCAATACCGCCTTGAGCTTACCACTTTGGTGCCTGTGGCCAGCACCTGTGTTCCTTTCCCTATGGGCCTTTTCTAGCCACTATGCAGCAGACTTCACTTTCACTTTTCAATTTCATGCATTGGAGAAGGAAATAGCAACCCACTCCAGTATTCTTGCCTAGAGTATCCCAGGGATGGGGAAGCTTGGTGGGCTGCCATCTATGGGGTTGCACAGAATTGGACAGACTGAAGCGACTTAGCAGCAGCAGCAGCAGCATGCAGCAGGTCAACAATACCAAGGAATTAGCAGCCCTCTGCAGGAGCTCTCCACTAATGTGAAAGGGAATTAGTAAACACCCCAAATCCCTTACCCTGGAGGGGAGCAGATAACACTGAAGTGTGAGTTCAGTTCAGTTCAGTCGCTCAGTCGTGTCCAACTCTTTGCGACCCCATGAATTGCAGCACGCCAGGCCTCCCTGTTCATCACCATCTCTCGGAGTTCACTTAGACTCACGTCCATTGAGTCCGTGATGCCATCCAGCCATCTCATCGTCTGTCGTCCCCTTCTCCTCCTGCCCCCAATCCCTCCCAGCATCAGAGTCTTTTCCAATGAGTCAACTCTTCGCAAGGAGGTGGCCAAAGTACTGGAGTTTCAGCTTTAGCATCATTCCTTCCAAAGAAATCCCAGGGTTGATCTCCTTCAGAATGGACTGGTTGGATCTCCTTGCAGTCCAAGGGACTCTCAAGAGTCTTCTCCAACACCACAGCTCAAAAGCATCAATTCTTTGGCGCTCAGCCTTCTTCACAGTCCAACTCTCACATCCATACATGACCACAGGAAAAACCATAGCCTTGACTAGACGGACCTTAGTCGGCAAAGTAATGTCTCTGCTTTTGAATATACTATCTAGGTTGGTCATAACTTTTCTTCCAAGGAGTGAGTTAGAGCTCCCAAAGACCCCCCAGTGGGACTGCACCAGTAGCCCATAGTGGAATCTAGCCAGACAATGTACCTTTTTGTTGGCTGTCTTCTCTCTTTGTCTTACTGCCCAGTTCTCCTACTGAGGTTTGCTTCATCTCCCAAATAAACTTTTTCCACTGCAGTCTTTTTCCAAGAATCTACTTCTGTGAAAGCTTAGATTAAGACAGTCAGTGAGATAAGAGGATCTGAGTAGCAGATCCTCAGGCTGGGATTCTAGAACTGAATGACTCACAGCAAACAGACAGTGAGGGCCTCATTACTGGTGGTGAGTAGAGTCGAAACAATCCCAGATATGCTGTGGCAACCCAAATAAGACACTCACCTAGGATGAACTGGGGCATGATACAGATGGAAGGGGATATATTGGTTGATGCAATATTCTCCAGCATTTGGAAGATTCGAAGGTAACAGTAATTAAGAACGATGAAATTGGCTTGTTGTTGTTAAAGTGCAATTGAAGCTCTGAAGGAAGAAGACAACAAGCAGACTCGTGCTCCTACCAACTCAGCTGCTATATTCCTTTGCCTGAGGGCACTCTTGACCACTGAAGCCATTTTGCCCTTGTGTACAGTAGGCTGAAAGTGCTGGGAATTAATGACCCCCAGGAACAGCATTCAATCCACGAGCAACAGGAATTGGTGTACAAATACCGCAGCTCCCTCACCCTTGGAAGATATGGCTCTGAGATGCATGTTCTACAGTGGCTCGCAGAGTTTCCTCATTGGCATTAAATTCCAGTGGCTAACAGTGATAACTGGATGAAAATACTCTCCTTGATAGCTAACTTCCTTCCCTGTCTCACTTCCCAGTTTGCTTTACATCCTACTTAAACTCCACTCCTGAGACTTTCCTAGTGGTCCAGCGGTTAAGAATCTGCCTTTCAATGCAGGCAACTCAGGTTTGATCCCTGGTTGGCGAACGAAGATCCCACATGTTATGGGGCAGCTAAGCACCACAACTGCAGAGGAGCCCACGTGCAGCAACGAAAGATCCTGTGTATTGCAACTAAGACCCAAACAAGTTAATTAATTAATTAAAAAGAAAACTCTAGTCCTGTCTCAGGCTCTGCTTTGGGAGACACACTCCCCTCAACCCAGTTAAAACTTAGATTAAAGGAGAAAAGTGAAAAAGTAAATCAAATATATAATATTCTTACATTTAATGTTAGGAAAAAAAATACACATAATTGGCATTGAATATAATAATGGAGAATAAAAGATCCATCAGATGAATCTTGTGATTCCTATTTTAAATAAGCAATTGGGTAATTCATTTAGACTTGTGATTTTAAATAGAAATATATAAAAGAATTGTGGACTTAATAACATTCAGAATAAGTGGTATATTTAGAATCCTCATGTTTCTAAATAAAATTTAATAGATTATAAAAGTAATTTAAATGCCTGGGAAGGTGTTTGCTCTGATAATGTAATTGCTTTTAAAAAATCAAATATGTCAAGTTTATATATCGTTCTTAAAATTAATTTTTTAAATAAACTAGATTTATAAACAGAATAGCTATGTTTAAATTTTTAAATGAAGGAAAGAACTAGAATTTGGATTTGTAACTTTCACAAATTGAATATTAATTTTTAAAAATCAAAAAAAGTATAAATTGTCTTGCTTTCAAGGACAACCAAAAGACTCACCCTTTCAGCAGCGGGGTGCAGAGAACTCTTGTTTATAACCACTAAGGACTTTGTATCTTTATTTTAGGACTTTGTATCTTAAAAGGGGTCAGTCTAAAAACCCCAAGTGCCCTTAATTACAAGTTCTTTCTCAATGATTTGCATTTTCAACCCTTTTACTGTCTTGTCTGAATTGCCTCTATCTACTGCCTGATTCTGTTTGAAATTTTTTTCATAGTCTTTCTCTCAAGATCACAATCTCAGAGATAGTCAAAGGAACTTCAAGAGAAATCTGCAACTATGATCCACAGTTACAAATAGCCATGCTAATGACATTCTCTGCACCTCAACCATCCATGGTTAAACCATACAGGATCTTTGTATTTTCTTTGCTGCTTTTCCTCCTCCTTAAAATAATCAGAATAATGACCTTGTCTATCTCTGTTATCCCAATTAACTGAATTTTCAGTACACGAATTGAAAGTATCAGTTCCTTTAAATATATAAAACTGCTTTCTATTCAGGATTTGTGGTGTATGGGGGGATTTTTTTGTTTGTTTTCTTTATTTTACTTTAATGCCTACCTAAAACCCTTTTTTACCTTGTTAGATGGAATCTTCACTTCAATGAATTTCCTAGAAAGTTTACAAGCCTTCGTCCAGGTCAATAAAACAAGGTACTTCATTGCCCTGTTTTTCTAGGTACTTCTGAATAGTAATGTTCATATTTTCTTTACATAATTGTCTTCTTTAAAAAAAAAAAAAGTAAAATGCTTAAACTTTTAAAAATGTTGGATACTGTTCACTGCTATAAATCAGTTAGAAATTGGTGCTGAACGACCCCAATATTCCATCTATCTATTTCACTACCACTCTTAGATAAAATGGAAGCAGCCGGCAGTTGAGAATTCCCCATCTGCCTCCCCGCAAATCCAAGCCCAAGTCCTGTGTCTGCCAACCTCATCTGGAATCTCTGTGTTGCTTGGAAATCATGTGCCTTAAACTGAGAAATTTTTCTTTCATGCTTTCCATGTTCCCAAATCTGATCCTACTCCTTAAGTCTCAGCACATGAGCCCATTTACTTCACCAAGAAAATAAAGGCCATCCTTGGTAGGCTGCCGTCTATGGGGTTGCGCAGAGTCGGACACGACTGAAGCCACTTAGCAGCAGCAGCAGCAGCATATTTGCTTACAGACATTCAGCTGACAGGTCTTGAAGCACTAGGCAGTATGCTAGAAAGAATATACCTGGGAGAAAAGTTAAGATGCAGTATCTGCCTTCCACAAATGCATTGCCTAGTGAAGAGGAGGATGTGAGAAAAATAAATTTTAAAAAGATAGTAACTATACTACTACTGAATGAGATGAGACAGTAATTCACAAGACCAGCAGTTTTGTAAAAAGCAACTGGAAGTAAAAAATTTAGTTACCAGGGGTTTTTCCCTGAATTCATTCCAACTACCTCCTAATTTCTAATTTAGGATCATTCTCCTATCTTCCTCCTAATCCCATTTAGAAAATGTAAATGTAAGACACATTCCAAATCATTTTTAAAATTCAAATCAGTCTAATAAATTATAACAGTGCTTAGACCATAGTTCCTAGAATAGTTCATTATTGAATTATTTGCAACACAGTGTGAATTAGCACAAAATAAACAGGGCTTTTTAAAAAACTAGTGAATCACAATGGCCTTAGGTTACCAATGACCATTTTTAGTGACAGAAATATATATGTGAACTGAAGATGGTCATGAATTGATAAACATAACCTGGAGCCAGGGTTCAAAAACTCTAAAGTTGTGTTCTATCTTTGCTAATAACACAGACCATAACTTCATGCAATAAAACTTCATTTCCTTTCAGCCCTTTCTTTCTAGTTCAGTGGAAGTCCACTTCTACCACTAACTACCCTGTGACAGTGTGCAAGCCTCTTGAATACTGAAAGGATCACAACACCCAGTCTAACTCATGAAATATTATGGGAATCATATCACATAATAGATTCAAAACCATGTTTGAAAATTTTTTTAATTCTACATAGAGGAAATGTATTATATTATTATTAATAATACTCATGTGTGCAAGAGCCTAGAATAGTTTAATTAGAGGGGACTGATTTTGAAACCATTTGAAACTAAAATATTTTTTTTTAAAAGATAGAGCCCAAGAAAAAGAAAAAAAGACATTGAAATGTCATCTAATTATTGCTAGGCCATTCCATGCAGTGATCTACAGATTCTTTGAAAGGAAAAGATTTGCTCTCATTTCCAAAATGGGGAACTAAGTGTTCTGTATCAGTCTGGTTTATATTTGTTTTAAGCAATACAACAAAATCAGGCTCTAGTTTTTGATTTCTTCTTGAACCATTCCAAAAATACAGAGACATCCAGGTCACCATACAGTAATATGAGTATAAGCCATACTCTTCCAATTATCCTAAGCATTTACATTCCATTTTTCTTAAAAATAACTTCCATTGTGAGGAAGTAACCTGTAAGATTTAGGGACCTTACAGGCCAACTGAAAGGTTATCTCTGTTATTTGTGACTCACAGACCCTGACCTGGAGGGTTTGTAACTTACAGACCCTGACCTGGAAGGTTTGACTTTCCAGAGAGTCAGAAAAACAAGTTGTGTAAACTGTGTGTTATCCGCAGAATTATATCGCCAGACCCTCACGAGCCTATCCTTTTAAAGGTCAGCATTATTGTGACCAATCATGATATATCTATACCTCCCCACCCAATGTGGTTTTTTGTGCTTAAAAACTGTTCTGTAACTGTCATCGGGGTTCGCTCCTTGCTTAAGGAGGACAGAACCCCAGCGCGCCGGTTCAATAAATCCTCTTGCTGTTTGCATCGATCCTGTGTCTTGGTGGTCTTGGGCAACGGACTCCAGGGCGGAACCTTGCGGTTCAACACCATCAAACATGAAACATCACATTTTTCATCAAGTCTAAATCATTATTGAGTATAAAATACACCATTTTTAATATATACTGCAAAAAAATTTTTTACTAAACTATGGCCTGCCATAACACCTTCCAATTCCAGAGATTTGAAAATGAAAAAAAAAGTTTGTCTTAGAATCAATGGATATAATCAACAGTCCTATTAAAAAAGAAATCCATATTTGTTGAAAAATTGCAAAAGGCTGTGTATTAGCAGACTGTGGTTGCAAGGGACAGAAAAGCTAGATTAAATAAGAGTTTGCATGACAGAAAATCCAAAGAAAGGACAGAGGTTAGGGTTGGTTTAACTAGGGTCTGAAGTCTGTCTCAAGGCAGCAGTTTCTTTCCACCCCTCTGATCTGCCTTCCATAGTGTCATCCTTTCCGAAACAAGCTTCTTTGATGGTATGAGTTTCAAGTGGCTCATCTGCACCCCACTCTACACTGGAGGCAAGGCTTCCGTTCTGGCACTCCAAGCAAGAATTCTAAAATTAACCTGGACTGCTGAGACCATCTCAGTCATCTCACCTCCCCTGAGCTGTAACTGTTACTAGGAAAGTGCAAATATACATGAAAAGTACCCAGACAGCATGCGGAAGGGAGAAATACCCAACCAGAAAATCTGCCTATTACCGGGGAAAAAAAAATAAAGAAGCAGCAGGGGAATTTCTTGAAAGCTGTAATGGTTAGCTTTATGTGTCAACTTGGCTCTGATGCCCAGTTGCTTGGCCAAATCCTAGTCTAGATTCTGCTGTGAGGGTATTTTTAAGATGTGACTAAAGTAGATTGCCCTCCATAATATGAGTGAGCCTCAGAAATGACTGAGGTTTTCCAAAGGAAAGGAATTTCCAAACATCAACTTTACCTGTGTCTTCAGCCTCCTGGCTTCCCTTACACATTTTGGACTTGCCGGATCCTATAATTATGCTACAATTATGGGAGCCAATTCTTTAACATCTCTCTCTGCTCCACCCCACCCCGCCCACGCAGGAATACCATTTTAAAATATTTTCTCCAACTTTATTTTTTACTTTTCCTTGCATAGAAACATATGGAAACATTTTACCCAAGCGACATCATACCGGATGTACAAAATTCGGAGCTTTTGAATCTTGCTTTTGTCACTTTATTTGTCAAAATGGTCATTTTTCCATGTCCTTAAATATGTTAATGTGACTTTTCTTAGCAGTTACCAAATAATCCATCATGTAACTAAACTATAATCTATTTAACTGTATGATTGTCTCTGGGATTTTGGATGATTTCATTTTATTCTTTAAATACACAGACTTCTCTCTTGATGTGCAAAACCAGCTAGGAGCCACCTCTGGAATCTGAGGCCTTCAGAGGTCAGGAGCAAAAGCATTACACTTGGCAGGTATACACCTCTCTTCTGACTCATCAAGTTTTGTAAATTAAATATATACAGTTTTTTGTATGTCAGTGAAAAGTGTTTCAATTGGGGCCAGCAAGAGCTTATTATGAATAAAGAGTGTGTTGCCAGTTCAGCCTTTAGCCAGAGTGATTGTGTGTGCACAGTCACTTCAGTCATGCCCAACTCCTTGCAACCCCATGGACTATAGCATGTCAGGCTCCTCTACCCATGGAATTCTCCAGGCAAGAATACTGGAGTGGGTTGCCATTCCCTCCTCCAGGGGATTTTCCCAACCAAGGGACTGAACCAGGGATTGAAACCCACGTCTCTTTCATCTGCTGCATTGGCGGGTGGATTTTTTTTTACCACTAGCGCCACCTGGGAAACCCAGAGTGATTCCGACCTGACATCAAAAAATGCCACTTCAGAGATTACCAGGAACATCTGCACCCACCTTGAAGCTCGTAGGGGCAATGATGTGGACCCCTGGTCCCTGCTTCTAGTCATCATCATGGTTAAGGGCATGCATTTGTTTTCAAGTAACATAGTAATATTTGTGACTTAATTTTTTCCTCTTGCAAGATCCTTATAAGAATGAAAAAAAAACAAAGAAAAGAAGGGGAGGAAGAGGAGTTATGAATGGGCTGGTATGGAATCTCAGTAAGAACAAATTCTGTATCATATAGTTACTCATTCACACTCCTAATTATGAGGGAAAACTGAAGGTGCGCTCATGAGCGGCGAACAGAATGGACGTTCCTGGAGAACAAAGGAACACCCGGCCGCCTGGCAGACAGCGCCAGCATTTCTCCAAAGCACAATTGACTGGGGAGTTTCTGGGCCTGACTCCCCCTCCACCACACACTTCACTCTCCATCCATTACCCTCCTTGACAGAGGGCCTGGTCCAAGTCCCCAGGGCCAACATACAGCTCCCAGCAGCTGGATTCCTCTGAAACAGTTAAGTGGCATTTTTTTCCAATTACTCTTCTCTGACTTTAGATGGAGGGGAAAAAACCATTTTGTGAAATGGTCAGAGTAATGACAGCAATTAATTTGTGGCTGTGGTTAAGTGCAGTTTTAGCAAGGCTTTGAACTGTAGCATATGCTGATAGAGTCTCTTTAAGAAACTGCTTTCTAGCTCTCCTGTTCTATTATTTTAATACATTTTATGAATTTCCTTCTAATTGATTTACTTATTTGCCATATTCTAGAGATTACTATTGTGTTTGTATGGTGGGTTTTACTTTTAAGACTATAATTAACCCTCCTACCTAAATATTGAGCCTGGAGACTCATGTAAAATGTGAGGTCTTTAGTATATCTGTCAGCTGACAGAAGTTTCAAAAATACTCTCCTAGATGCTGAAAGATTAAAATTGTTGTATGTATGAAAAGTAATATAAGCTTAAGCTGAGTTTTTTAAAATATAAATGGAGGGCTTCCCTGGTGGCCCAGTGATTAAGAGTCCACCTGCCAATACAGGCAACACCAGTTCGATTCCTGGTCCAGGAAGATCCCACATGCCACAGAGCAAAACCCAGCCCCACATCTGCTGAAGCCCAAGAGCTTTAGAGTCTTCGGTCCACAAGAGAAGCCACTGCAATGAGAAGCCCACGCATCACAACTAGAGAAAGCCCATGCACAGCAACAAAGACCCAGCACAGCCAAAAATAAATAAGTAAATATTTTTTAAATAAATAATAAGTGGAGTGGTTACATTACAAATAAGTAATACAGTATGATAAAGAAGATTTAGATTTTTTTAAGGAAGGGAAATAATTTGAATCAACAGGTATCTATGAATCTATTCTGTTCCTTTATTTATATGTTCATTCATTTAAAAATATTTATTTATTTTATATCATATTCCATCATATCCCAGACACAGTTCAATACGTTGGACATACATAGAACAGTAAACAGACAAAAATTCTTGCCTTCGTGGGGCCTCCATTCTAGTGAAGAGAGACATGTCCCTGGATTAAAATAAATTCCAATTTGATGAAGAAGAGAGTACATAAGCACTTGAGATGTTAAATAATGAAAATGCTACAAAACCACAATATAAGAAATTTTGCATTTTAAATAAATGTTCATTTGCTATTATTTAATTACAGAATCTTATTTATGAGGTTGAAAATATAACTGTATGACATTTGAAAATTAAAATGGTCAATTATCCACAGATTCTTAGTAAGTATAAGGTAAGAAACTGGGGGAAATGTCATCGTATGGAAGGTATCCTCATAACCTAGCAAGAACATGCTTTGACAGTTTGATCAATGACATGGAGATGACAGAGAACACCATGCCAAAGTTTCACAATGTTCAAGATTCCTGAAGAAAGGACATATACACTGTAGAATTGGATAACATTCACAATTTCTACAGTATAATAAAAGAAAAGAATAGCTGGCTTGAGCAACAAGGTTTCGGGTGTGAAAAGAGAGAATCTGGTACAGACTAAAGGGAAATCAAGATGGTGGAGTAGGAAAGCTGGNAGATTCCTGAAGAAAGGACATATACACTGTAGAATTGGATAACATTCACAATTTCTACAGTATAATAAAAGAAAAGAATAGCTGGCGTGAGCAACAAGGTTTCGGGTGTGAAAAGAGAGAATCTGGTACAGACTAAAGGGAAATCAAGATGGTGGAGTAGGAAAGCTGGGGCTCACGTTCTGCCACAAAAATAAAATGGGTATGAGAGAGTGCCTATCTTACAATAAACTACAGCCTCAATAACACTTCAGAAGCAACAAAATAGTAAAACGAGCAAACACGGAAATTCAGCAAAGGAAGTATACTTCTAGAGAGATTAAGTCGAATGCAGAACTAGCCTAAATGTCAAATTTAAATTCTAAGACTGTCTGTTCAATGATGACATCTTACCCGTATGCAATAGTATGCTGATTCTTAATCATTTTCATTTCATTATAAATAATTATGTGTTAAGCTGTTGTGTTACTTTGTCTCTAGGTGAAGGAATATTTTTAAGACCAGCAACAATAGCAAGGGCTATAGATTCAAAAATTAAAGGTACTCTAAAATCTATACAAGCTTTCCTGAGCTTCAGAACTATATTTAAAACCCCCACTGGTCATCTTCCAGGAATCCCTTGGGCACCTCTGACTTAATATGTCCTAAACTGAACTCTGTATCTTGTTCAATATCCCATTTCTTCATCTCAAGTAACAATTCCACCATCCACTCAGACTAGCAAGTTATGAACTCGGGAATATCTCTCTTCGTCTCTCACACACACATACACACTTTTACCAAATAGCATATGCTCTGGTGATCTCTCCATCATCATTTTTCTTCTTGATCATCAGTTTTCCTCTGGATCACAACGCTAGCTTTCTGGTTGATCTGAACACTGGTCTTTCATTCACCATTCCATGCTGTTGCCCAGGTCATTTTCCTAAGAACAAACCTGAGCATAGTCACCATTTTTTTTTTTTTTTTTTTTTTTAGATTTTTTTGGCTGTGTCACACATCATGTGGGATCTTAGTTCCCTGTCCAGGGATCGAACCTACACCCCCCCACCCTGAATTGTAAGTGTGAAGTCTTAACCACTGGGCCACCAGGGAAGTACCCATAGGCACCTTTTGCTCTAAAACCTTAATTGTCTGCCCATTCTTACCAGTAAAACATTTTTTATCACACATTTATTTGTAAGTAATACAGATATACAACAATTCATTCATATACATGAAAGTGAAAGTCGTGTCTGACTCTTTGCGACCCCATGAACTATACAATCCATGGAATTCTCCAGGCCAGAATACAGGAGTGGGTAGCCTTTCCCTCCTCCAGTGGATCTTCCCAACCCAGGGATCGAACTCAGGTCTCCCCCATTGCAGGAGGATTCTTTACCAGCTGAGCCACAAGGGAAGCCCATTCATGTACATATTCATTCGTAAATAATATAGATATATAACTACTATATTAATATACTGTACACATAAGAAAATATATAAAAATTAGAAATTCAGAAGGCAAAAGATGAAATATACATTATTTTATATTCTATTTATTTATAGTAAATAAAATAATTTGCTATCACTAAGATGTTATTTAGTGAGAGTAATGTGGTTGAGTATGTTTCATAATTTCTATAATGTTTTATCACTTTGTGATAAAGTGATAAAGCAACTTAAAATCTGGTTCTAAGTACACTTCATTTCAATATTTACTTTGATGGCTGTCAGAGCTGCCAAATATCTTTCACAAAGAACCCCACATATAAATGCAGGAAATGTATCATTGGGTGAGCTTCTGAGATTATGATACTCATTTTTCAAAATCATCCACCAATTTGCAAGGACTTCGGTGAGAATTCACTAATGCTTGTGTTACTCATGTTATCTTCAATCTTTTAAAGTCATTTATCCATCACATGCAGGTGGATTCTTTATCAACTGAGCTACCAGGGAAGCTCACTAGATCAGTTAAGTTAGATAAGATACATAAATCCACTTAACCAAGCACACATAAAATGCTAATCAATTGCAGTTGCTTTCAGAGTTAGGAAGAACTGTAGGGACATCCATTTAAGATTATGCATCTCAACCCTTCACTCAGTATTCTTTGCACCTGATAAGTCCCTCTGTCTGAATGACATTACAAACATGCAAGGACACCATGTTAACCCATATGTTACTAAGTCCTTTCTCCGTATTTTCAGATAGATACACAAGTTTTCATACTTCCTTCCCACACTTAGGTGTACCAGCTCACATAACCCTCATGTGTTCTCACCCCACTTTGGAGACCACTGTCCAAAGTATTGATCCAGATATCTCAGCTGGGCACCCCAGGCCTTTCCTAGTCTGCCCCACCAATGTCACCCTTTCACACATTCTGGCCTTCAGCCACACTGAACTATTGAAGCTATCATCATTCTCTGATCGCTCTCTGATCAGATCTTTGCTTTCACATTCCATCTCTGCAATACTCTGTCCACACACTCTGCCTTTACCCCAAGCATCCTCACCTGGTGCTCTCTTCTTCATTCTTCAGGACACACCCCACATGTAAACCCTTCTCTGATATTCCTCCTCACTGTCCAGTGTTCTCTTAGCATTCTATTCATACCTTTAATACTCCTCAACCCAGACTATGCACACTCCACGTTTCCCTAGACAGCAAGTCCCTTGAGACTTACAGTAGGCCATTTGGGTAACCATAGGCACCTAAATTAACAAAAGACTCTGATGCTGGGAGGGATTGGGGGCAGGAGAAGAAGGGGACGACCGAGGATGAGATGGCTGGATGGCATCACTGACTCAATGGATGTGAGTCTGAGTGAACTCCAAGAGATGGTGATGAACAGGGAGGCCTGGCGTGCTGCGATTCATGGTGTCACAAAGAGTCGGACACGACTGAGCGACTGAACTGACTGAACTGCCCAGTAAAAGGCATCTCAAAACTGTTTGTTGGATAAATTACAACTTAGCAAAATTTAAGCAATTTTAAAATTAGAAAAGCCAAAGAAGAGCAAATCTCTTTTGAAGAGTCAAAAACCATAGAAAGAAAGAAGATTCTGAGAAGACACAGAAATCAGTTGCCTATTATTCTCATGCTGGTTGACCAACTCAAAGACAGGACATGGGAGAATCAAAATGAAAATACAATCAGCAAGATAGTCTTTAATAAATCAAAACTAACTTTCAAGTCAACAAAAACTGGCTGCATTGTCTTCCAAGGGATCCCAAAGTGATGATTCCACTGGTCTACAGAAGTTCTATGGAGTAGTCATAGAAAACTAAGCAGATTTCATTTCTTGGCCTCAGACTTTATCCTTTAAGAGATCATGTGTGTGTGTGCTCAGTTGCTGTGTCATGTCTGACTCCGCGGCCCTGTGGACCATAGCCCGCCACGCTCTTCTGTCCACGAGATGCTCCACACAAGAATATTGGAGTGAATTGCCATTTCCCCCTCCAGGGGATCTTTACCACCTAGGGATTGAACCCACATCTTTTGCGTCTCCTGCATTAGCAGGAGGATTCTTTACCTCTAGCACCACCTGGGAAGCCTTAAAAGATCATCAGTAATCAACAGAGTAATTATATCTGCTGCTGTCAAACTGTGCTCTGATAAGGTACTAGTTACAGTTGATTCTACAGGTGTTCTGTATCTGCTCTAATTTGTTCTAAGCTGCGTATAGAAATTTATACATCCAACTTATTTCTTTGTGTATGAGGTTTTTTCAGTGTGGTATAAAGAGACACCTCTAATCCACAATGGCTTTGCATGAGCCAAGGTAACATTTTGTTCCTTCTGACGTACATTAGACATTAGTCTAGGGACCTCCCTGGTGGTCCAGGTGTTACGACTCTGAGCTTCCACTGCAGCGGGCATGGGTTCAATCCCTGGTTAGGGACCTAAGACCCTACATGTTGCATGGTAAAGCCAAAACTAACTAAATAAATAAATAAAAATTTAAGAAAAAACATAGCTTATGATGTATACAACTATATATATTATATAATAAGCATATTTTCTCTCTGCCATTCTGTATTATCTTAAGGAGGCAGCAGTTTTTGCTGGCAGACATAGCTAGAAAATAGGACTTGAGATGGCTAACAAACACATGAAAAGATGCTCAACATCACTCATTATCAGAGAAATGCAAATCAAGACCACAATGAGATACCATTTCACACCAGTCAGAATGGCTGCGATCCAAAAGTCTACAAGCAATAAATGCTGGAGAAGGTGTGGAGAAAAGGCAACCCTCTTACACTGCTGGTGGGAATGCAAACTAGTACAGCCACTATGGAGAACAGTGTGGAGATTCCTTAAAAAACTGCAAATAAAACTGCCTTATGACCCAGCAATCCCACTGCTGGGCATACACACCGAGGTAATATTGTTTTTTATTTCAACATTTACGCTGTATCTAGACACTAGAGTCTTCACAAGGCAGTGATCCCTGTGAAGCTGCCCTCTTGTGCCACCTTTACTGCTCATCTCGGTAAATGCTATTATATCTTGGTAATGAACATGTCCATCTCCGTTTTACATGCCATCGCTGAAACATGTATAACTAGTTTACTGCAGCATATCTCTTGAAGTTATGATATATACTTAAAGCAGTATACAGCTTAGCGAGGACTCAGAGCTAAAAATAAATAAGATAAAATGAAAAGAATTTGAGAAAACAATTTAAAATATTAATTGATAAACTCTGTCCATTTTAATCCCCCACTTTAGATATTAGTGGAAATGTGTGATTGAAGCTTTCAGAATATAGCTTTAGAAAGATACTAGTGTTATATAAAAATATTTATTTGAGAACAGTTGTATGAGAGGTTTTAAAAAGGGATATCACTGATGGATGTAGACAGAGACAATATAAAATTGTTGTGATTCGGTGCCCAACAACATATTACAATATCCTATGTCTGTATTGCATTTTAGATCCTACAGCATTCATCAGTGCTTTATCTTTTTTAAGCACATGACGTGTTGGGAGATGTAGGAGGTAGGTTTAGTTGACAGAATCTCTGCTCTGTAGAGAAAGAAGCCCGAAAGCTTATCGAAAGCTATGGTTTTATTTTTTTCATTGATGAGTGATTTTTTTCCCCCTGCATATGGACTGATTTTTACCATCAGGGCTACATTTCAACATTTCCTTGACGATAAAAGCATTCTTTGTCAAGGTCTTAACTGAGTCACTCGTAGGAGAAACAAGAGACAATTTGAAACTGCTAAAATATTTCCTTGAGATACATATCCATTCCTCAAGTAGAGAATAACCATTAAAGGCAACACAATTAGCAAATTTGCTTGTGTCAATGTAACCTTACTTTTAATGGTTGGTCTGTTCTCCAATGCATAATCAAGATGCGAGATATTTCCCAGCTCTTGTGTTACAGAACAGTTTGGATAATCAGTGCCTGGAAAGACTGACCTTAACTAAATCATAAGGTGACCCTGGCCAGGAGAGAGAGAGAATTTCTCTACATAATATTACTGTATCATAACAGCAATAGTGATGTTTCTCCAAAGACTTCACACACAGCTGCCTCAGACTGGCAATCTACACTCACCCTCTACAATAACTAAACTGTTCAGTTTAATCTTATCCTTAACCCTCCTATGTAGAATGGACCCCTATGGTCGATTTCATTCATGCACACCAAAATTTCTATTTTCCCATTCCTCCTGAGTACATACTCCCTAGGGTTCTGCTCAGTCGCTTCAGTTGTGTCTGACTCTTTGTGACCCTAGGGACTGTAGCCCCACCTCACCCTCCAGGCTCCTCTGTCCATGGGATTCTCCAGACAAGAATACTGGAGTGGGTTGCCATGCCCTCCTCCAGGGGATCTCCCCAACCCAGGATTCAAATATGCATCTCCTGCACTGCAGGCAGATTCTTTACCCACTGAGTCACCTGGGAAGCCCACTCACTCCCTGAAAGTTGGGCAATGACCATGCCACTTCCTTTGACTGCACGAAATCACTTAAGGTTTGGTGCAGTTTTCCATATTCTCTTCCCTTGTCGTTGTGCTCATGAAGATGTCACAGGAATGAAGCACATGAATGATGAGTCATCATGACAGCTGCCCTGGACACTTTGCATTGGGCAGGGAATTAATTTTTGTTGTAGGAAACCACTGAGAATTTAGTGGTGTTTATTACAGCAGCATAATCTAGCCCACCCTAACAGATGGAGCCTCTGAGCCTCTCAAATCACCCAGATCACCATTTATGTAGCAGCCCACAGCTGCCTATGTGGCTGTCATACTGGTTATTGTTCCGTCACTCAGTCATGTCCGACTCTTTGTGATCCCATGGACTGCAGCATGCCAGGCTTCCTTGTCTTTCACCATCTCTCAGACCTTGCTCAAATTCATGTTCATTGAGTTGGTGATGCTATCTAATCATCTCATCCTCTGCTGCCCCCTTCTCCTTTTGCCTTCGATGTTCCCCAGCATCAGGGTCTTTTCCAATGAGTCAGCTCTTCGCATCAGGTGGCAAAGTATTGGAGCTTCTGCATCAGTCCTTCCAACGAATATTCAGGGTTGATTTCCTTTAGGGTTGACTGGTTTGATCTCCTTGCAGTAGTCCAAGGGACTCTCAAGCGTCTCAAGAGTCGTATCTGTAAATTCTGTTTATACATGGGTTGGACCCAGTCCTTGTTGAAGGAAAGTCTCACAGAAACGTCTGGGAGCAGCCAGAAGGTAGCTGGAACGATCATGCTGTGTGAACCACACCCCAGCCACGTCCCTGAATTAGCACTGAGGGCTTTCCAACACAAATAATCACCTTGATTTATGACCAAGGAGGTATCAACTTTATGAGAGGAGAGAGGAGTTTAATTTAGAATACACTGAAACTTCTAGGTTAGTGGGAAATTTAGTGGAAATGCCTAGCAAATAATTGGTAATCCAGAAATGGAGCTTGGAAACTGGTCAAGAATGTGGGCATAGATTCAGAAGTAATCTCCACAAATTTGGAAGTGGAACATAAGATAGGAATAAAATTTCCAAGGGAAATGGCAGAAAGTGAGAAAAATAAAAAGCCAAGAAAAGAATCTCAGGAAACATTAATATTGGGAGGGGTGGCAGAGAGAAGAGAGAAGGGAAATCTGAGAACTATGATGACAATACCCATTCATTTTGAGAGCTAAGAATACATATCTTCATTAATAAATTCATTTCCATCTAAATTTCAAGGTTTTTAATGAGGATTAAAAATGTACTACTCTTTAACAATCCATTTACTCTCTTGGATATTAAAATAGATTACCCATCCGACAGGCAACTGGACATTATCTGTAATAAAAAGCAAAATGATTTTTAATTCAATACCCCAGAACTCATTTATCAAGATTTAAAGTTCTGCAGAAGAAACAGAACTTTTAAATGCATATAATTTACTGTGCATTATAGTCGTTCATTTGTTTAGCAACTTATTCTGCACCTCTGGCCCATGCTAGGTGCTCTGGGTACAGAGCACAGAATTTCAAGCAGGGCGCCTCATCCTGAGCCCATCTCACATGCCGCTCCCCTTGCCGGTACGTTGGACTTTGTGCCAACTTTGCTCCTGCAAGGATCACCCCCAGAGCTGATTAGCTAACATTTGTCAAACCCTAGGTTTGTGTGTGGGGCTTCCCTGGTGGCTCAGCGGTAGAGAATCCACCTGTCTACACAGGAGACGCAGGTTTGATCCCCGGGTCAGGAAGATCCCTGGGTCAGGAAGATCCCCTGGAGGAGGACATGGCCACCCACTCCAGTATTCTTGCCTGGAGAATCCCATGGACAGAGGAGCCTGGAGGGCTACAGCCCATGGGGTCACAAAGAGTCAGACAGGACTGAGCATGCACGCACAGGTTTGTGGGGCAGGACTATACTGCTGCTGCTAAGTCGCTTCAGTCATGTCCGACTCTGTGCGACCCCACAGACGGCAGCCCATTGGGCTCCGCCATCCCTGGGATTCTCCAGGCAAGAACACAGGAGTGGGTTGCCATTTCCTTCTCCAATGCATGAAAGTGAAAAGTGAAAGTGAAGTCGCTCAGTCGTGTCTGACTCAGCGACCCCATGAACTGCAGCACACCAGGCTCCTCCGTCCATGGGATTTTCCAGGCAAGAATACTGGAGTGGGGTGCCATTGCCTTCTCCGGCAGGACTATACTAGGTACTTCAAATGGGTTTTCTCATTTAATCTTCAAGATTGATTTGGATCATGGCTCTTTTACAGTTGTGAAGGCTTAAATATATTAAGGAATGTGGCTGAAATCACAAAGCAATGAATTGGTGCAGTTAGGACTGAAAATAGGCTGGGCAATGCCAAAAGGATGCTCTGAGCCTTGCTACTCAAAGTGTGGCCCTTACACCAGCAGCCCAGATGTCATCTGCCTACATGTGCTAAGTTGCTCAGTCATGTATGACTCTTTGGGACCTTATGGACTGTAGCCCACCAGGCTCCTCTGTCCATGGGATTTCCCAGGCAAGAATACTGGAGTGGGTTGCCATGCCCTTCTCCAGGGGATCTTCCTGACCCAGGGATTGAATCCACATCTCTTATGTCTCCTGCATTGGCAGATGGGTTCTTTACCACTGGCACCACTTGGTAAGCCCCTGATGTTACCTAGGAGTTTGCAAAAATACAGGAACCCAGTTCCAACTTCAGACTCAGGCAATCAGAATTTGGTTTTAACAAGGCCAGGTGGTGATCCCTCTGCACATCACTTTGGGGAAGCGCAGTGCAAAGTCTATGCAGACTTCACTGTAATGGATGCTGGGGATTTGGGGACAGGATTTCCCATGAGTTGCAATTTGGGGAGAACAAAGGTATGTGTGTGTCCTCCAAGGGCAAAAGGAAGGATTCTGACAACAGATTCCTGCAGTTTCAAGCACTGGCCATCAGCAAGGGTGGGGACCACTTCCAAAAGCCGGAGAGACCCAGCTGGGTCTTGAGGCCAGAACATTTTCTCAATTCATTTCATTAAAACTTGGTGCTGTTCCAAATGGATGCGTGCCCACATCAATAATCTGGAGTTTGCGTCCGCAGCCTGGATTCCACTTTCCAAACAAAATCCAAATATCAAGCGGCACCAACAAGCAGCGGATTTAAAACCTCAGTAGAACTTGCTATTATTGATTACACTGTTTATCATATGGTTCAGCTTAGAGTTGTCTAGTTTAATTAATAACGTCCAGGACAAAACTAGTTTGCTCCGCAGTATCCATTGTTTGCCAGGTAGGAGTATAAACCTTTGGCGTAAGAAGTAGGTGCAAGGCGGCTGGCAGGCTCCCAGTTACAGGCACAGACTTCGGGGTGCGGCGTCGCCTCTTAAACCGCCCTTCGGAGCCGCGCCGGCCTCCGCCCTCTTGGGTGCGGCCCAAAGCTCTGCGCCTTTCACCCGCTGCCACTTTATTCCTTGTCACCAACTCACCCTGGCCCTAACCCGCCTGCCACCTTCCAACTGACAAGCCGGCGGGTGGCCTCCGACCTGCCCGGGGCCTCGGGGGACGGCGGTCCCCAACTGCGCTCCGGGAAGGGGTGGCCCAGGCCGGGGTGCCCCTGGTGGCCCCGCAGGCGGCCGCAGTGGCAGACGGCGAGTCACGTGTGGCGGTGGGGGCGGAGCGCGGCCGCCTGGGTGGGTGGAGAAAACAAAGCCCCCAGCTGTCAGTAGAGGAAGGAGGCGACAGCGCCGGAGCAGGTGAGTCAAGTGCATTTAAAGCGGTACCGCCCTGGCGCACCCCGACACCCCCAGTCCTGGCTCAGTCCTTCCCAGGCCGGGTGCTGGCCGCGCATCCTCCCGCCTCCGGGGGGCTGCAGTCCGCCCGTCGCGCAGCCTGCGGGACCCGGGGTCTCTGAGCCCGGCAAGAAGTTATGCCGGGGTCGGCGTCGCGCCCCCTAAGTGTGCACCCGCCGCTCTCCCGCGGGCCACATCCCTGCTTCGGGGCCCCAGAGCCGCGCACCTCGGGAAAGGGGGGGTGATCACGGCTGCCACGCTGGCAGAGGCAAAGTGGACCGGCTCGAGGCCGAGGGCCGGGCTGGCTAGGACAGGGACACTTGGCGCTGGTGAAGGAGGGTGTCTTGGGACTGCGCGCCCTGAGCGCGCGGACCTCCAGGAGCCAGAGTTGGGGAGCAGGGATCGAGAACTAGGGGCGCTGGCAGGGACTGCGCGCTACGGGGCAGACCTGGAAGTGGAGCGCGCGGGGTCTCGCCGGCTGGGACCAAACACTGGACCCCCGGCCCAGCTGCCGCCGCCACCCGCCCCCCC
>SJYT01064573.1:29898-67453 GCA_006410635.1 Cephalophus harveyi
GGGTTATTATGATCCCAAGAGGTTTTCTGCAAGGAGCACCCTGAGCGCAAGGCAGGGGCTACTCAGCGACTCCTCGCTCTGTTTGCTTAAGAAATTCTTCAGTTCACTCTTCGAAGGGCTTGGCCGTGACCAGAAATCCCACAAAGGGCGGGCAGGGTGGGGTGGCACAGAAAGACCCTTCCCTCTGAGGCCGGAGCGCTCGGTCACGCAGACTTTCAGACCCGGAAAGGGCCAGTGGACTCGGTCACCCCCTTGAGTCACTTTGCCAGTCCCATGCCAACAGCAGCCCAGTGCAGAGAGAAGGCAGAGCTGTAACCTCGGAGGCAGGGGAGCGCAGCCGTTTGATCAGGAGGAGTCTTTGTCTTAACCCCCGGTCCCCTTCTGCTAGTCCTTGCCGGGTCAGCAGCGCGTAGAGTAATTAATATTCCGAGCATTTGCCGTCCCTTCACCCGGGCGCCAGCCAACGCTGCTGTCCCCTCCCTGCGGGCTTTCTCCATCACTTGGCGCACGTCTTCTCCTTTTCCAAAAACATGGAACGTGGTCCAGACCCGCCGGGCAAGAGGCGGTCACTAAACGCACTATAGCGCAGTCACGTAAGACCAAGGGTTAAGTGTTCAAACCTGCACCCGCCCGCCCGCGAGGAGACGGAAGAACTTTCTTGATTAGCATAGTATCTGCCCTGCGGCCGCACTGCGAGGCGGCCGGTCCCGGCGAGGTGAAGCGTGCAGTCGCGTCTCTATTGAGGTTTGACTCAGCAGTACCAGCTTCTAATCCGAAGGACCCGAGCCTTCCAGCTTTGCCGAACAAGACACTGTGGAATGAAACAGAACAGAGATCAAAAGGTAACAGAAAGAACGACAGCGCTTGAGATACTTCGGGGAAGCGCCAAATGTAGCTTAAGTTTTTAGCAAGGAAAGGAGCAGGGAGGGGGTCGTCTAGCCAGCGTCCCTTCTGAAAATGCTCCTTGGTTTGCCAGCCTTCTTGGCTGCCAAATTGAGATACCGGTTATGGGCTGTTAGTAGATCACCAAGATAGGAGGTTTGGGGAGCCCAGCCGGTGGTCGTTAGGTAAGCGTAACTGACAGGTTTCACTTGCATAGGAAGAGCAAGGCTCCCAAAATTTGCCCTTGAGGAGCTCTGAAAAATCCTCATGTAAGCATCTCAGCCTAACCCACTTGAATTAGGCAAGTTTGGAGATGACAGAAAGGCATCGGTTTTGGGTTTGTTGATGTGGGGTGTGTGTGTATATGTGTCCACGTGTGTTTATCTCCAAGTGATTCCATTGTGCAGCCAAACCTGAGAACCAGTGAGGCAAGGGCAGAGTTCGGTGACCGGCAGCTGGCAGCTGCCAGACAAGATACCAGTTTAACCACCTGGGTGGGTGGGAGAAACCAAGCTGAAACTGGGGGCTACTGACAAGGAGGAGGGCAGTCTGTCATCTGGCAGCTTGGCTAGCGTTGGTACCTGCCACGTCATTTTTCACCCTTTAGCCCAGAGTCTGGTTCTTACTGGAAAGATTGAAGTTCACTGTCGGTCCTGGTTTATGCACGGTTGTTAAGGATACGGTAGAAACTTCATTCCAGCGTGATTCACGTGTAGCAGGCAGTGGGAAAACCCAGCAGAAACTAACTCCAAGCAGCTTCGTGAGTCAGCAGGCTGTACTCCAAGGCGGAGCCCAGAGTAGGAAATAGTTACATCCAGTAGCTTATTGACACGCACTATTCCACTCCTTCGAAAGCTTATTTGAATGTCTGATCAGGATCTGTCTGCTTGTACCAGGCTTTCGCTTTTCCACCACCTTATTCCACCTGCTTCCTATAATGCTGTCTTTTGTTAGAAGAGGAAACATATAGCCACCTAGATAGACATCTTGTAATTTCCTTGGTGGGAGGCATTAAAAAAAAATGGCAAAGTGGTTTGGGTTATTTCAATTATGCAAAACAGAGGATGAATTTGCAGTACATACATTTTGAATACAAAAAAAAATCAAATAACTGATGACACATTCAGGGATAAATTAAAGGATCTGTTTAAATAGAAATGATTACATCTAACATTTTATGTCATGTTAGATTATGTTAGATTTTATGTTACTATCCAAAAGTTTCTTGTTTTAAAAAAATCATCCTCAAAGCATGATCCTAGTAAGATAGCCTATTTAAAGGTGTACATAGTTTATGAAATACTTATTTTTATTACTATTAACTTCATTTTTTATACTTCTCTTTTCCTCATTATTCTTTATATCATATCGTCATAACTCTCTTGCCTAAATGCTTTCTTCCCCATTCTCAGTTTCTTTATGGGGGAACAATCATGTCTAGTATGTAGCAAGCATTCAATATCATCAGCTATTGAACTTTTTTTGACCCTATATACCCTGCTTGGTATTCTGTTAACTGGAAGGGGCCTTTAATGTCTACAACTCCTATAGCACAGAACACAGACCTTTTGTAAATATTCATACTGAACATTATCAGAATGTGTGGAAGATATTTTTAAGCAAAGCATCCTGAGTACATTTTTCCAAGACAGATATTCTGGATATGTAGGAGCCAAAGTTCTGTTACGGTTCTTAAGAACCATAAGATGGTAGCGCTTTGTTCACTTACATCTTTATATAAAGCAGTTTCACATCAGGACTTCCCTAGTGATCCAGGGGTTAAGACTGTGCTTCCACTACAGGGGACATGAGTTTGATTCCTGGTCGAGGAACTAAGATCCCTCATGCCGCATGGTGTGGCCAAAAACTGAAAATAAAATTAGCGTCCTGAGTATAACTGATAATTGTCCTGTTACTTAACTATACTCTCATGGATCAAAGATTCACTTCACAAAAATTTCACTCTCTACCACTAATTATCAGAAACACACACACACACACATACATATTTAACCATGTGGATGCCAAAAGGTACTAATTAAGTTAAGAGTGTTATTTCAGAGTAGGATAAATGGTAGGTTAATAGTTAGCTTTAATAAAACCTTCTAGGCTTCCACCTACATTAAAAATAGCACAAAAACATCTATATAGCCAGAATATTTAAAAGTGGAAATTTGGGTGCATTCCTTGCTGGATGTCAGCAAAATAAATGTTAATAATAATTTCCAAAGGTCAGATGACATAAATGCACCCATTCTCAGTCCAGTGTAGTGGAGGAAAGTCACTGAGAATACACTTCTGTTATTCCCCCAGCTCCTTTGGGGGAAGCTGTAACATACTGAAAGGCTGAAATACAATCTAGAAAAATGAAACTAATCCAGATTAATCAGAAACTGTTCATCAGAGGATGCTAAAAACCTAGCTCTGTGATAGTCACAATTAGGCCAGAGAGGGTGAGGTGCAAAGAAAGGGTGTCACTTCAACTTTAGAAGCTCTGAAGTTTTTGAGAACAGATGAGAACCACCCAGTCTTATTATCTTAAATATACACAGCCCATTGATCTTATTAACCTAAATACAATTGGGTAGATAGTTTTCCCATGTGCCAAATAGCACAGGTTGTTAAATGATCTGGCAAAGTGGGGAGAAACCTGGAATCCTGACTTCTTTCCGAGGGTCTATTCTATCCCCCTGCTGTTTCTTGACTAGGGATTTTTGTTTTGCTTTGTTTTAATATTTATTTATTTGGCTGCACCAGGTCTTAGTTGGAGCACACAGGATCTTTAGTTGTGGCTTGCAAACTCTTAATTGAGGCCTTGGAATCTAGTTCCCTGACCAGGGATTGAACCCGGACACCCTGCATTGGAAGCACAGAGTCTTCCACTGGACCACCGGGAAGTCCCTTGACTAGGTTTTGATGTAATCTTGCCTGGAGGTTCTGGGTAGACAAGCTCAATTCTAATTATCTCCTCCCTCCTAGAAAAAGGAGAGACTCTCACATATATCATGCTCTCATTTATTCTCAAATTATCCACCTTTGGCCTAGGCCAACCTGAAACAGTTGGAGCCATTGTTAGCTTCTTATTCAGGTAAGCAAAGTAAGAATTTTTAACTAGTATGGTGATGGTTGGGCTTCCCTGGTGGCTCAGACGGTAAAGTGTCTGCCTGCTATGCAGGAGACCTGGGTTTGATTCCTCGGTTGGGAAGATCCCCTGGAGGAGGAAATGACACCCCACTCCAGCACTCTTGCCTGGAAAATCCCATGGACGGAGGAGCCTGGTAGGCTACAGTCCATGGGGTCGCAAAGAGTCGGACACGGCTGAGTGACTTCACTTTCACTTTCGTGGTGATGGTGGTGGTTTAGTTGCTAAATTGTGTCCAACTCTTTGCGACTTCCTTGCCATTTCCTTGTCTATTTAACTTGTATAAGGGCCCTTAAATGTTAGTCACATCATGTAGCAAATGTTAAATGCACTGGGACTTCCCTGGTGGTCCCGTGGCTCCAAAATCACTGGTGGATGGTGATAACAGCCAGGAAATTAAAAGACACTTGCTAAGGAAAGCTATGACAAACCTAGACAGCATATTGAAAAGCAGAGACATCACTTTGCTGACAAAGGTCCATGTGGTCAAAACTATGATTTTTCCAGTAGTCATGTACAGATGTGAGAGCTAGACCATAAAGAAGGCAGAGTGCCAAAGAACTGATGCTTTTGAATGGTGATGCTGGAGAAGACTCTTGAGAGTTTCTTGGGCTGCCAGGGGATCAAACCAGTCAATCCTAAAGGAAATCAACCCTGAATATTCTTTGGAAGGACTGTTGCTGAAGCTGAAGCTCCAGCTCCAATACTTTAACCACCTGACTTGAAGAGCCCTCTCATTGGAAAAGACCCTGATGCTGGAAAAGATTGAAGGCAAAAGGAGAAGAGGGTGGAAAAAGATGAGATGATCAGATGGAATCACCAACTCAATGGACGTGAATTTGAGCAAACTCTGGGAAATAATGGAGGACAGAGGAGGCTAGAAGACAGAGGATCCCATCCATGGGATCACAAAGAGTCAAACATGACTTATCGACTGACCAATGAACAATTCCCCTATTGAGAGTATTTTCAGAAGCAGGAAAAATTTTTTGAAAGGAATATTAGTGATGTGGTAAACCATAAAACTTCTGAACCTAAACCGTCCAAACAGTGAAATACTAACTTAGACTGAGCTGTCACTGTTTCTGGAGGTCTAGAAAATGCAGACATACACCCTTGACAGCAAGTCCATGGCCACACTTGCTTCAACTCTTTAGCCACAGAAACTTTGTTATGCCACCCTATGAGGGCATTTCCAGTCTTACTTGTTTTAGCATATGAATGCATACTTTGAGGATCTATTCAGATTTTGACATTTTTCATTGGCTGTCACATCATACGCTTAAAGCTTGATGTGGAAACTTGCTTCTTTGGGAAATTGCACCCCTCTTCTAAAGTATACATTTAAGATATTAATAAATTGCTTGCTACTTACCAAGGCAATGGTCATTAGATAATAAGCAAATATACATATAATCAGGCTTCCCTGGTGGCTCAGACAGTAAAGAATCTGCCAGCAATGCAGGAGATGCAGGTTCGATCCCTGGGTGGGGAAGACCCCCTAGAGAAGAGAATGGCTACCCCCTCCAGTGCTCTTGCCTGGAAAATACCATGGACAGAGAAGCCTGGTGGGCTACAATCCATGGGGTTGCAAAGAGCTGGACATGACTGAGGGACTAACACGTCACTTCCACTTCATACATATAATCACTTATATCACTAAAAACTGACAGTGTGCTGTGAACAATTTAGTTTGAAATTTCCAAATTGAAAAATAGGTCAGATTAGGATCCAGAAATTCAAATTATATGCCTTCTTCTCAAAGTTGAATAGATTACTCCTGAGTCCAGAAGAAATATTTGAAAGGACAGCTACGTTGATAGGAACTTGTTGTAACTTTTTACTGTAAATGTTGCCTCTCATAAAATTTCCTTCAGTTAAGAGAACTTCCTCTTTCTGATGACTTGTTCATGCCACAGACCATTTCCAAGTGAGTGTCACTTAGATTGCTGGAGCAACTTTAAAGGTTATGTATAAAAACTCGTGTCCTCTTCATCTCTTCCAGAATCAGTACACCTGAAATTTAGAAATAAAAAATCAAACACTGCACTATAAATAATGTGTATTTTGAAGTATCTGAAATCAGCTAAATCTTTTCTAAAAATGAAAACAAATTGTAAATGTATTTAATCCCATCCTAGGACTGGGTAGTAATGGCTCGTTGATAACTAACTTCCAAGATAACTAACCCACTAGTGTTCCTGATGGAATAATTGGGAAAGAGGAGGAGGGGACAATGGAAGATATTAATAGATTGTATAACTCCTATGCTGACTGGATGAGGAACTAGTTCAAGTGAAATTAGCTTTCCTACCTTATCATAATTTAGCTTTCACTAATTTTTTTTTTACTAAATACATTTTGTTTGATAAGTGTCTGCCATACGTATATATATAAGGGCTTCCCAGGTGGTGCTAGCGGTAAAGAACCCACCTGCCAATGCAGGAGACATTGGAGGCTCGGGTTCGATCCCTGGGTTGGGAAGATCCCCTGGAGGAGGGCATGGCAAACCACTCCAGTACTCTTCCCTGGAGAATCCCCTGGATAGAGGAGCCTGGCGGGCTGCAGTCCATGGGGTCACACAGAGTTGACTACGACTGAAGTGACTTAGCATGCATACATTTATCACTATAGTTCTCTCCAAAGTAATTCCTAATTTTAGGAACTAATTGGGTTTACTGTATTTTTACCAGAATAGGGAATTCATAATTGTCAAATGCTTAAAAGTGAAGTGAAGTCGCTCAGTCATGTCCAACTCTTTGGGACCCCATGGACTGTAGCCTACCAGGCTTCTCCGTCCATGGGATTTTCCAGGCAAGAATACTGGAGTGGGTTATCATTTCCTTCTCCAGGGGATCTTCCTGACCCAGGGATCGAACCCAAGTCTCGCGCATTGGAGGCAGACGCTTAAACCTCTGAGCCACCAGGGAAGCCCATCAAGTGCTTAAGCAGGGACAAAACTGATACCTTGCCAGGGCCCTGTGGGACTCCTGAGCCTAAGGCCTTTCTGTGTCCCCCATCTCTTTGATTATAGGAAGCAACTTTCATTCAGCTTCCGTAACCTTCCCTGAGTTCAATGGGTGAATTCAAGTAGTTGTTAATTAGAGAAGGGAGGGGATGTGAGACCAGGGAGAAATAGTCAAGGGCAGCCTTGGGGCAAGATCCTGTTTCCCCATCAATGGATACACACAATATGTTTGAGCTGTTTTGCAGAGACTGAAACCCCTCCAGGTGGAGAAGTTAACAATTAACATGGTATGCTGCCCACAAGCATGTAGACCCCAGACCAGTTGGACCTGAAGGTTGCCAACTTACCTCACCACCAACCCATTAGAAGAATGTCTACAAGCTGATCACACCCTCTTTGAGCAATTACTATAAAACCTCCCACTATCTTACCCAAGTTGGGACACATAGTTTTGAAGACATTAGCTCTCCGTGGCCCCCTTTGCCTGACAAAGCAATAGAGCTATTCTTCTCTACTTCACTGAAACCTATCTCCAAGATTCGATTTGTCACCAGTGTACAGAGAAGCTGAGCTTTCAGCATCAAAATACTCAAAAATATTCTGGTGATGGGCAGACCTTGGTCCTGACTTAGAGTTGATTATAAACATCATGACAGGAATGACTGTTGGTATTTGAAGTCAGTAAAAGGGAAAATAACCAAGAAAAGGCAACTGGAAAATGAGGCAATTCCTGGATTTTTTGCTAAAATTTTTGAGACTTTTTATTGGCTTGCATACATAAAAGTAAAACCAGAAGACTAAATTGCCCTCTTTAAAAGCTAGTCAAGTCAGCTTTCAGCAACCAATAAGCAAGAGTGGCGAGAGTGCCTGCAACCACCTTATACCTCCTTCCTTCAGAGATGATCTTAAATCCAATCAACCTACCAAAATGTGGTCTATTAAGAATCACCTCTCATGAGTCTAAGGAACCACTGTTTTCACTTTCCCACTGAACATCTCCAGAAGAAGAAAAGACAGGGAACTAGAAGAAAAACCTTCTTGCTTTGTACCACCTCGCTCTTCTCCAGAAAGGAAGTTATTGATACGAGACTCCTGTTAGCTTTACTTCCAATTTACCCTATATCATAATTTTTTTTAAAGGGTGGTCTTTGGGGCACAAATCTCCCAAAAGAAGTTTCCATAAATCAAGGCAGTAATAGCCAAGTGCTCCATCTGGTACTGGCAAGTCCAGAAAGCAATTCCCTGTGAAGTTGGGGTGTTTAAACAACTCTGTCAGTGGTTCTGTTAATTCTCCACCCCAGCATCTGCTCTCCTAGCACTTACATGTAAGTTAGAATCTAGGGTATGTTTTTAGCAATGGTTGCCAGATAAAATACAGCAACCCCAGTTAGATCTGATTTTCAGATGAACAAGGTTGTTTTTTGTTTTTAACCTAAGTATATATATTGCATGGGATATACTCATACTGAAAACATTAATCTTTTATGTAAAATTCAGATTTCACTGGGTATCCCATCTTTTTGATGGTAGTTGATTGAAGTTTTATTTTTTTTTTTTTTTTTTTGCTAAATCTTACAATCCTACTTTTATCCCATAATGTCAATATGATTAGCTTTCCTGGTCTGTAAAATATGTGATCTGCAACTATATTTCTGAGGATAATAAAATATCTGAGTTGCCTTCACCTACTAAAGAGAAAAATCAAGCCACTATCAGAAGTTTTGTGCACATTTTGCTTACTTAAGGGAAACAAAAAGTAAAGCCAGATCTAGAAAATTAGAAACTTTTAAACAATTTTATTCATTTATTTCATTTTTGGCTGGATCTTCACTGCAGTGCCCGGGCTTCTCATCGTGGTGGTTTCTCTTGCTGCAGCGCCCCAGCTCTCGGTGCTTGGGCTTTAGTGGTTGGAGCATGCGGGGTAGAACGCAGGTTCAGTAGTTGTGGCTCCTGGGCTTCATTGCTCCTGGGCTTGTGGGATCTTCCCAGACCAGGAATCAAACCAGTGTCCCCAGTATTAATAGGTGACCTCCTATTCACGGTAAAGGAAAATCAGCAACATTTTTTGTTTGTAAAATATCTTACGGT
Organism: Cephalophus harveyi; assembly: GCA_006410635.1. Lineage (NCBI taxonomy): Eukaryota > Metazoa > Chordata > Mammalia > Artiodactyla > Bovidae > Cephalophus > Cephalophus harveyi. Next base: position 38,979 of record SJYT01064573.1, read on the forward strand.
ACTTTCTATTCTTTCACAAACCTCTTAATAGGTACTTTAATAGGTACATGGGGTAACGTGGAAAAAACCCATCAACCATGTTCACAGGACACTGCTGGTCAAAGTTCACCCTCAGGTGATTCCAATGACGCCTTGCTAAAGTGAGGTCCCAGGTCCTATTTCATCAGCATCACCTGGGATATCTTGAAAGGCAGAGTTTGGGGCTCCACCCCAGACCTTCTCAATCAGAATCTTCACTTTAACAAGAGCCATAAGTGATTCATATACATATTAAAGTTTGAGAAGTCCTGAACTAAAGGATCCACTCTTTCACCATGAATTGGTCTTTATGTTTAATATCATGTTGCAGTGCTGCTGCTGCTGCTAAGTCACTTCAGTCGTGTCCGACTCTGTGTGACCCCATAGACGGCAGCCCACCAGGCTCCCCCGTCCCTGGGATTCTCCAGGCAAGAGTACTGGAGTGGGGTGCCATTGCCTTCTCCCATGTTGCAGTAATCCTTAACAAACTGTCTCTTTTAACACATTAGGAATAGTTTCCTTTGATCCAGTATCTTCAAGATAGGGAACTACTGTATTTCTATTTTATTCATATGAAAACCCTAAATGACCATTTCTAATATTGTTTTATAATGAGCATATGTAACAAAATAAGATAAATGTAAGGCAATGGCAACCCACTCCATTACTCTTGCCTGGCAAATCCCATGGACAGAGGAGCCTGGTAGGCTGCAGTCCATGGGGTCACTAGGAGTCGGACACAACTGAGCGATTTCACTTTCATGCATTGGAGAAGGAAACGGCAACCCACTCCAGTGTTGTTGCCTGAAGAATCCCAGGGATGGCAGAGCCTGGTGGGCTGCCTATGGAGTCGCACAGAGTCGGACACAACTGAAGTGACTTAGCAGCAGCAGCAGCAAGTTTAAAAACGTCTCTCACTAAAACTAATTCAACAACCTATTATAATATTCTGGGTTGTCCTTAAGAACCTGCAAATCACCAGCAAATCTTTTTGTGCCTTTTTACTTCATATACTACAACTTACATAAGAATATTTCAGTTCAGTTTGGTGCTCTGTGATGAACTAGGGGGGTGAAATGGGGATAAGATGGGAGGCAGGTTCGAGAGATAGGGGATATATGTATACATATTGCTAATTCACTTTCACTTTAGTGAAATAACATAACAGTATAAGACAATTATACTGCAATTAAAAAATTTTTAAGAATATTTATATGCAAACAGCATACATTCATAGTATTCCTAGGTTCCTCTAAAACTGAACAAAGGACGTGCAGTTTGGGCCTATGGCAAATTCCAAACTACTCTTATGAAAATCTAAGTTTTAAAAAGTAATTTAAAAAGTTTCATAGATCTTAATGCCTCTTGAGTTCAAAAACCTCCCTTTACAGTTGCCTGCTTGTTTTTTAGAAGTTACAGGGTTGTATGCTAGAAAGAATTCTGTAATTGGGGTGAGAACATCAGAAGGCCTGGTGCGTACAACCAGTTCTGCAGCTGACCGACTAGGTGATTCGGGAGACTTTAACATCCTTCATCGCCATTCCTGAAATTGAGTTTTCTCAGCTGTCAGAGAGTCTTAATAGGTAATAGATGAGTCACTTAATAGGTGAGTCTAAAATTGTCTCACAAGATTCTTATAAGTATCTTGTAAAGGTATCTTATTTGTAAGATATCTTAAGATACTTTCTATTCTTTCACAGACCTTTCAATAAAATAGATACTTTAACAGATAAATTGTTAGCTGAAGAATAGTAACGGGAGAAACCCATCAACCATATCCACAGGACAATGATGATTGAAGTTCAATCTCAGGTGGTTCCAGTGATGCCTTGCTGGTCAAGTGAGGGCCAAGACCTGTAGCATTAGCGTCACCTGGGATGTGTGTTTACCCCAGATAATATGTGGGGGGAGGGTCTCTGTGATGACTGTGTTGTGTACGGTGATGTGGTCTTAAAACTTGTTTTCTGTCCTGCTTCAGCTAGGGCTGGTAGTTGACTGAAGGTTACATGGTGTGGTTTCCCACAACATGCCTGATTTGGAATAAAGTGAAAGTTCCTCAGTCATGTCCGACTTTTTGCGACCCTATGGACTAATGCAGCCTGTGGAATTTTCTAGGCCAGCATACTGGAGTGGGTAGCCGTTCTCTTCTCCAGGGGATCTTCCCAACCTAGGGGATCAAACCCAGGTCTTCCACGTTGCGGGCAGATTTACCCGCTGAGCCACAAGGGAAGCCCATTTGATTTGGAACAAAGATGACGGTAATTTTAACAGTCCTGTCTACGGAGCCATTGCACACACACCTCATAGACAGGCAACCTGAGGCTCTATGACCTCGACAACCATAACTCTGCCTTCTGCATCAGAAACTGAAAGTTTTCCTCCTGGCTGGGGTCAGCAATGTGTCCTGGGGGCACCAAACAATGAATTCCTCATCAGGTTACCACTCAATGGCTCTGTGAAATCAAATGATCCCAGGCTTTTTCCTGCCTGAATTCTATACAATTCTCTTGCACTTTTTCCCAGGAAAAATTTATTAATGGGTTATAAAAGACATGCTTTAATATTTTTAATTAGTTTTTTAAATATTATTCCTTCAAAAACATGATTTTATGTCACTATTAGCACATTCATTCTATATGTGAAGAAGTGAAGTAGTGAAGTCACTCAGTCGTGTCCGACTCTTTGCAATCCCATGGACTGTAGCCTGCCAGGCTCCTCCATCCATGGGATTCTCCAGGCAAGAGTACTGGAGACTTACCGTCTGCATTTGCATTCAACAATACTTCACATAAAAATTTCCCTTAGCATGTTGAATGCCACTTCCCATATTCAACAGTGTTTCTAGCTTCAGTATCTTTGCACTGCCTTCTGACTTGGATGGCAGTTATTTATGCTTAGCCTTTGTCTTAGCTCAGCTGTTAATCCTTTTAGGGCCCCACCCCTCCGAGTGTGCTCCACGGGCCAGTGAAACATCTTATAAGTGCCCAAGCTCAGGCTCCACCCCGGACGTTCTCCAGAATCTGTCCTTTAATGAGATCCACAGGTGTCAGTTGTTATGAGTGAGCATTGTTCAGGAAGGCCTTTCCTAATCTCCTAACCACCCCTTCCCACCACGTCCCACTGGCCCACCCATCCAGGATAAGATAGGATAGGTGGATTCTTGTGATTGCCCTTTCGTTCCCCCCACACCCCACCCCATCTCTGGTTGGAAATGGTGGTGGACTTGTAGTCATCGCCAGTCCCTGGGTCCTCAAGCAGCTCTTGATACGTAAGAGCTTTCTGTTTGGAATTTTCATCGTTTTCCAGCCCCCCTGCTTTCATAGATGAAGAAATGCAGAAGACAAGTTTTCTTCCTGCTGGGAAACGGGGTGCTCAGGTAGGACTCTCTCGTTCATTGGCCTACAGTTCAGGGGTTCCCATTCTGTTCAGTTTTTTGTTTGTTTCTGTTGCAAGTTTTCATGGGGCAGGTGATGCTTCTCTGCAAGTACTTTCTAAAAGTCTACTGCTGGTACTTTACTTCTTTTGCCTAAAATATTGATATCTTTTAAACACCAACATCTCTGAGAGGAATCGTGCTTTACACTCGGTGTGAAGGTGGAGCAGTGAGCAGGTTTGGGTCAGTGTTTAGTGAGAGACAGAAATAGTGATTATCTGCTGGAAGGAGGTACAAAACACTTGTAGGTGATGCGCTGTGTGTGTGTGAGCTAAGTCGCTTCAGTCATGCTTGACTCTGTGCAACCCTGTGGACCATAGCCCACCAGGCTCCTCTGTCCATGGGATTTTCTAGCAAGAATACTAGAGTGAGCTGCCGTTTCCTTCTCCAGGGGACCTTCCCAACCCTGGGATTGAACCCATATCTCTTATGTCTCCTGCATTGGCAAGCATGTTCTTTGCCACTAGTGCCATCTGGGAAGCCCGCAGTAGGTGATAGGAAAGACAAATAGTGGAACGCTGCAAAGCTGCTTCTGGTTCTGACTGGTGTTACAATAGTTTTGTCTTAACTCATACCACGGGTCATTTTTCCATTTAGAAAACATTCACATTTTTTGGACCTGTAAGAATCTCAGGATGGGGCTTCCCTGGTTGCCCAGAGGTTAAGACTGTACGTTTCCACTGCAGGGGCGGGGGTTCTGTCCCTGGTCAGGGAACTAGTTACGCATATTGCAAGGTGTGGCCAAAAAAAACCTCAGGGTGGACTTTTCTCCCCCATCCTGCATCTCATCTGTGACAAATTTCATCCACCTGCTGCTGACTTTTCTTTTCAAATATGTGTTTTTAAATTGTAGACAAAGTGCAGGTACATCAATAATGTTTTTAAACTCACCTTAAAACTAAGCAACACTTGAACCACGGGGAACTTTCACTGTATTCATGAACTACCAAGTCTTTTCACTGTGGAAGGAGTGTTTTGTGAATTCAGGGACGGACAATCTGCTGGAGGGAGGCTGAGCCCTGGAGGCTGCTGTTTTGAAGTCGCGGGAGACTGATTCAGGCTTTGGAATCAGATTGTACCCAGAAACAAGAAACATCTGTCCTGCAGGGCTATTGTTCCTCATATTTGAAAAGAACAAGAGGCTCCTGGTACTGCTTACCAACAGCTCCCACAATTAGCTACACAGATCACAAGAGTATAATTATATTCAAGAGTGTGTGGCTCCCCGGCCCCAGGAGTCTACCACTATACTTCCCCGTCACCATGGACACCAACTCCAGAAGAATCCTAAGTCTAAGTCAGGTCTATCCCTTGGGAAAGTTTGTACAAGGCTGTCTGTCCTAAACTGCTTATCTGAGTCTCTGTGATAGGATTCATGGTAGTTTGCCCAGACTTTGGACCTTGGGTGGAGTTTGCAAGACATTTGACGCCTTCAGAGTGTACCCTGTTGAGCAACCTGACGCAGGTGAGCCGTGCAAGATGACTAGAACGATTGTGTGTTCTACATGCTGTGACATCAAGCTTAAGTCCATTTGAGTCATACTTTCACTTGGGGCTGTGGCCCATCCCAGTGAAAAGAGATTTTTAACAATATATTCTTGGGAGGCTTAGGGGTGTTCTAAGAGTTGCTCTTAGAATCTGAAAGCATTTTTGTGGTTTGTTTTTCACATTTGGGGTGTTTGTTTTTTTTTTTTTTTTTTAAAAAAAAACCTTGTTACTAGCCTTGGACATTTTTTTTTTACCATATTAATAATTTTGTAGGAATTTGGTTGAGTTTTATGCCTTGATTTCTCCATCAGGAAGAACTACGCAGATGTTTGTTACTAATGCTCATGAGAAGAAGTTCTAGAGACGAAAATGTTAAAACAGTCAAAATTATTCCAGATGGGAAGAGTTGGAGAGATGACAAAGAGTCTGCAGCAACATCTCCCAAAACATTCAAAAGAAAAGTAAATGAGTTAAGACAAAAAAAAAAAAATAGTGAAAGCGTTAGTTGCTCAGTCATGTCCGACTCTTTGCAACCCCATGGACTGTACCCCACCAGGATCCTCTGTCCATGGGATTCTCCAGGCAAGAATACTGGAGTGGGTAACCATTCCTTTCTCTAGGGGATATTCCTGACCCAGGGATCAAAGCCGGGTCTTGTGCATTGCAGGCAGATTCTTTACCATCTGAGCCACCAGGCCAAAAAATAAAAAGGTTGTCTCTAATTAACCTCCTATTCAAATAAGGATCTTCTCTTAAAACTTTGCAAGTTAGGCATAACTTCGTCCTTATTGTTTTTATTAATAATAAGTCATTTTATTTACTTTTCTGGGCAAGCATTGGGTCTTCGTTGCTACGTGCAGGCTGTCTCTCGTTTCAGTGAGCAGGAGTTGGAGATACTCTCTAGTTGCAGCGCTCAGGCTTCTCTTGTTGTGGAGCACGGGCTCTCGGCACATGGGCTTGTTACTGTGGCTCCCGGGCTTAGATGCCCTGTGGCCTGTGGAATCCTCCCAAATCAGAAATCGAACCTGTGTCCCCTACATTGGCAGGCAAACACCCAACTAATGGACCACCAGAGAAGTCCCAATGGTCAGTCATCTGAAATATTATCCAGGGAGTGGGTTCTCATCCCAGTTCTGCTCAAAGAGCGACTGAAACAGTTCCACTCACCTGTGGCCCCTATTCATCAATAAAGAAGGGATTTTTATTTTTAACTTATCCTTTTCCCACAGGACATCCTAGTGCGCTGAAAAGTGGTTGTTAATCCAGCTTTCTCAGAATAAAGTACAATAGAAAATGCACTGAGAACTGTATTTCTCCTCCTCTGGAGAATTCACACATTCTTTAAAACATTAGGAAAATATATAGTTTTGATAACCCACTTGCACATCAAATTAATTGAGTTAGATTGTAACAGACAAAAGCAGTGGTAAGATTCACACTTCCACTTAATATGTGGAGAATGCCGTTGCAGCTAGTCAAAATAGGAAAGCAGAGGGATTTCTAGCAAAGCATGCATTTTATAAAGGATGCACTCAGAAACCCTTCTCTGCTCACTTTCCCCTGTGCCTGTCGTTGGTGCTGAGTCATCTCTCCACCAATCAGCTTGGGCTGAGATGCAGAGATGTCATATACTGCATCCTGTTAGACAAAAGTGAAGACATGGGAAAAGCAGAACCTCTGACCCGGTCCAGCAGTGAGCTGTACTGTGCTGCCCACACATACAGTACAGGCAAGACAAGAAAGCCTGCATCCCATGGTGCAAAGGGCATTCCCTTTTATAAGACTAGCTGAGTGCTAGAAAAGGCAAAAAGGCCAAACATCAACACTTGTGACCAGGGCTAAGAATCATTGCCGTTTTTATCATGTGGTCCTAGTACCATCATTAATGCCAGATGGTGCTTTGGTAGGGGCTTATGATGAACAGAAGCTTCCCTTACTGGGCGGTAGTGTCACTGCTTCTGGACTCTGGAGACACGCCCCTGGGATGCCTTCCCGCTCCTGGTGGGAGCAAACACAGGCAGGTGCGTTCTACACATCTTTCAGTCTGGCGTCATCAGTGTGTTCTAGCAAAGATCGTCTCACAAAATCAGGCCTGACTCACTGTATGCTTTTCTTTATGCCAACTAGTATCACGGTGCAACTGATCCTCAATCAATGTAGGTTTGAACTACACGGGCCCACTTGCACTTGCAGATTTTTGAATAGTAAATACTACAGTACTGTATGGACCCTGGTTGGTTGAATCCTTGAATGCAGAAGAACCTTGGATGTGGAGGGCCAACTGTAAATTATACTTGGATTAACCCCCACCTTGTTCAAGGGTCAACTGTGTTTTTAGAGCCCCATGCAGCCTTGGAGGTCATCTCATTGAATCCCATTTTTTCTAGATGAAAAACTGAGGCCTGGAAACTTTTCCTACTAAAAACTTAGTAATTTTAGAGTCCTAAAGGGTTTTTTTTTTTTTTTTTTTTCAGCTCATTGTTTGCATTTGGCAGTGCTTGTTGGGTCATCTAAGCAACCTCCTGGTTTTCCAGCACACGGTGCTCCTCCTGTGTGCTCAGCTGACAGCTCAACCTTGGCTGTCCCCTCGAGGAGTAGAAAGGAAGGACTTTGTGGGGTGGGGAAGAACAAGAAGGCAGAAAAATAAGCGTCTCTAGGATTCAAACAACTTGAAAGCTTCAGACTGTTAAACACCATTAAATGAAGTGATATCTACAAAGCCTGAAATCCCTCCAGCAGTCCCATGACATGGGAGGGTTCTACCCTAGCTAACAGGAAAGGTTCTACTTGTGGTCAAAAGATTGATTATTTTTTGCGTTTTTCCCCTTGGCTGCCAACTTTAGGTGGTGGTCAAAATGTGGGGTTTGTTGAGATTACAGACCACAGCCCCTCCCCCAAAAGGCAGTGAGATAGTTTCAGAAGGGCCAATAAGTGTCCTGCTCAAAGGATTCCTCGCATCCCTTTCATGGAGACCACATCGACAAAATCCCTTTCATTCAGTCATGCTCCTCCAATCCATTTAAGCTATTGAGTTTCCCTAGAGTTGATTGTATTTTTATATTTCCTGGCTATCTAATTAATACTCAGACCTAGTTGATGAGGGATATGTGTTCAAATTCAGTTATTTAATAGTGATAATGATAAACATGCTGCTGCTGCTAAGTCACTTTAGTCGTGTCCGACTCCGTGTGAACCCAGAGATGGCAGCCCACCAGGCTCCCCCGTCCCAGGGATTCTCCAGGCAAGAACATTGGAGTGGGTTGCCATTTCCTTCTCCAATGCATGAAAGTGAAAAGTGAAAGGGAAGTCGCTCAGTTGTGTCCGACTGTTCGCGACCCCATGGACTGCAGCCTACCAGGCTCCCCCATCCATGAGATTTTCCAGGCAAGAGGACTAGAGTGGGGTGCCATTGCCTTCTCCAAATGATAAACATAAGTATTTTCCATTTACCTAGAAATTTACAGTTGGTAAAGAATTTTTACACATAGCAGTCACACTCTAAGTAGCTGCAGTTTATAGAAAACCATAAAATTAGGGCCCAGAGTTTAAATGGCGTGCCCAAAGCCACTCTACCGGGAAAACCTCAAGCTCAGGAGTGGAGAGACCACCTGCCTTGCAACTCAAAGCGTGGTCCCCGGATCGGCAGCCTCAGCTGGTGTTTATTTATTTATTTTGGTTGTGCTGGGTCTCCGTTGCTGCACATGGTATTGCTCTAGTTGCAGTGAGTGCGGGCTGTTCTTTGTGGCAGTGCACGGGCTTCTCATTGCAAGTGGGTTCTCTTGTTGTGGAGCGTGGGCTCTAGGGTGAGGGCTTCAGTAGTCGCAGCACGTAGGCTCAGTAGATGGGGCACACGGGCTTGGTTGCTCCCCCGCCTAGGGACTCTTCCTGGACCCGGGATCAAACCCTGAATTGGCAGGAGGATTCTTACCCACTGAACCACCAGGGAAGACCATCTAGAAGTTTTAGAAAGATAGACTCTCAGACCTTACCCAAGATCTATCAAAGCATAATCTGAATTTTAACAAGATTCCCAGGTGACTCTTGAAACACTCTTTCAAACTCTACATAGTATCCAAGAGGACAGCAGTCATAAGATTTTCCCTTTTGCATTCACAGCTCTATAATTAATTTGTGTGTCTGTAAGCAGGGGGCTGTGCTGTGTATTAGAGCCCCCTTAATGCCTGGGATTAAATACATGTACAGTGGCACTCAAGAGGTCCAGCTTTGAAGTCCAAACATCTGAGTTTGAACTCCAGCCCTGCCCACACCTCAGTTCATGTACCTATAAGATAGGAATAAAAATAGCCCTCCTCATAGGGTTATTGGGAGTAAATGACCTGATACATGTAATAAACGTGTCCCAGCACCTGATGCCTTAGCTGCGTGTAAGTGGTAGATGCTAGGTGCTCAATAAATGTTGAGCAAATGAATGAATGGAAACTTTAAAAAAACCTTTTACAAATGTCAAAACTTGGTGCCCTATTGCTCCAAATATATGAAAATGAATTTTAAAATAATATGCAGAGGAAGCCTGACGTAAGAGGAGAAAAAGGTAGAATGGGTCATAATGGATCCACAGGAAAGCATACAACTCAGAATCAGGAGACCAGAGTTTGAATACCAGCTCTGTCCTTTGCTACCTGTGTGTTAGCACAGGAGCCTATAACACACAAGCTCCTAAGCCTCAGTTTCTTCACCTGGAGAATGGGATCAATGATCCTTTTTTTCTCCCTCAAGTTCTGAGGGAAAAAAAAAAAAAGAAGGTTTTGTAACTGACCGAGTATCCCTACCACTCAGCACAGCCCTGGCACCTAGGAGATACTCTACAATGGATGTTTCCTCAATTGAAGTAGAGTGTGCCATGTCAACAGGATGAAAAGTGGAAGTTAGAATGGTCTGCGGCCCTCCAAAACACAACCCTAACAAAATCCTATTCCTTAGTATTTCATTTGACATCATTTTGCCAATGAAGGTCCGTATAGTCAAAGCTGTGGTTTTTCCAGTAGTCATGTACGGTGGTGAGAGCTGGACCATAAAGAAGACTGGGCGCCGAGGAATGGACGCTTTTGAATTGTGGTGCTATAGAAGACTCTTGAGAGTCCCTCGGACTTCAAGGAGATCAAACCAGTCAATCCTAAAGGAAATCAACCCTGAATATTCATTGGAAGGACTGATGCTAAAGCTGAAGCTCCAATCTTTGGCCACCTAATGAGAAGAGCTGACTCATTAGAAAAGACCCTGATCCTGGGAAAGATTGAGGGCAGAAGAAGAAGGGGGTGACAGAGGATGAGATGGTTGGATGGCATCATTGACTCAATGGACATGAGTTTGAGCAAACTCTGGGAGACAGTGAAGGACAGGGAAGCCTGGCATGCTGCAGTCCATGGGGTTGCAAAGAGTCCAACACAACCTAGTGACCGAACAACAAGTATTTAGTTTCTTGAGGGTAGGAAATGTCTTTAAAAGCTCCCTGTGGGCAGGTGTTGAGGGAGGGAGGTGACAATGAAAAAACTCTGAATTAGAAGTTTGGCTCTGCAACTCAGTACCAGGTGAGAGTACCAGGGAAGATATAAAAGAGAGAAAGGCAGCTGGCCAAAAGGCAAGCAGAGAGAATCTCTAGTTGTAAGAGAACTATGATTTCAAGATTTAGGTATGATGTCATATGTGAAAGAACATTGCAAAATTAAGAGCTGTAGACACATATAATTATGGAAAGAAAAGACTCTAAGGAACACTCCTCTGGATCAAATTCATTCCACAGATCACTGGATCCATGGATGCCGAACTCTATGATACAGAAGGCTGACTGTGCCATTTTATATAAGGGACTTGAGCACCTGTGGATTTTTTGGTACTCATGGATGGTCCTGGAACTGTGTGGTAAATACTTTCAAGCTGGATATTTTACCTGGATTTATTTCCCATAATAGATTGATTAGGGGGAAAAAACAATTATGAAGAAAATTAGCTTCTTCTCTAGAATTTCACTAGGTTATTTTCCAGGTGAGTGGAATTCAGCATGAATTTCTCCATCAAGGAATCTCTTTACTAATACAACCCCGAAGCTTTTCGTAAGTAGACTCCTTGGTAAATCAAACCCCACGAGCAGTGTTGGTTGGTGTCACATCACGTTCTAGGGTCCACATGACCCCAACAGAAAACACAGAGGCCATACAAACATACCTGCACTTTTTTTTCCCCCAGAAATCTAGTTTATTTCCCCCACCTCTTTCAGAAATATTCCTCTTACATCAAAAGCAGTGCAGTGATTTAAGAAGAAGTACGCATGGGGTTTGGAGTCAAAGAGAACTACATTCAAATCCTACCTCCCTTACTTATTAACCATGTGACTCAGAGTAACAGTGTTACTGAGTGTCTGTTTACTCGTAAAATTGGGGGTAGGGGGTCGGATAACAAAACTGGATCTTTGTAAAACGGAAGATAATGCTTACAAGGTGCTTAATCTATCGGCTGGTTCAGTTCAGTTGCTCAGTCGTGTCCGACTCTTTGCAACCCCATGGACTGCAGCACGCCAGACCTCCCTACCCATACCTTCACGTTTTAAAAAGTTCTGTCCACTTACCAACACTTCTAACAGACTCTGCTGGAAATGTCAGAGTTTGAAAAGATTTCCACACAGCGCAAGTTGGACAATGGTTATTCATCTTTTGAGAGAGATCATAGCAACCCTCTTGCTATTGCCAAAGTCTTAGATTTCACATCATCTTTCTTACACTGTTAATGTGTTAGTGGGTTCCTTCTTTGGGTGGTCGAAGTAATAACAAGCTATAGATAAGATACATGAAAAGCAGGGTTCTAGTTTTCACTATGATCTGAGTCATAAACTTGAACCCTGGACTGTAAGTGAACCTGATGCTGTTCTCTGTGCTGCTTTTCTGCTTTGCAAACATTCTGGTACATTTCCTTATCAATCACACTTAACGAGCAAAGAAGCTGTTCTATTCCAACCCCTCTATTTAAAGTGGATAAAAGGGTGAGTGAAAAATAATTAAGAATATTTCACGGAAATACAGTGAATGTGGTATTTCTCATACTTAGTTGTCTCATCATTTTTTTTACAGATTTCTTGTATACATTAGTGGTTTAGTCGCTAAGTCATATCCAACTCTTGTGACCCCTTGGACTGTAGCCCACCAGGCTCCTCTGTCCATGGGATTTCCTGGGCAAGAATACCAGAGTGGGTAGCCTATCCCTCCTCCAGGGAATCTTCCCAACCCAGGAATTAAATCCAAGTCTCCTGCATTACAGGCAGATTCTTTACAGACGGAGCTACAAGAGAAGCCCCTTTTATATATTGGCACATGAATATTCCACAATAAAAAGGTCAATCTGCCTACTTCTAGGGCTAGTAGCAGATGGATAAAGGAGGATTCTAGAAGAGGGGATCAGCCTCAGTTTGTATAAAAGAACTGAATTTTTTATTTAATTATAAAATGGTCTCTTCAGATTATCTTTTATTTTTACAGAAACCCAGATCACACGACCATAAGAAGTTTATAGCATCATTACCACGCTTAATCCCTCCCACTCAAATCCCTTTATCAACCAGCTACAATTTTTCAAAAGCCTTCTAATATGCAATATGGGATATTTGCAGTCTGCTTTTCTTAAGGAGAAGAATGCATTGTACCATACTCAATACCAAAAATTCAGTGTAATTTGACTCTCTCTTGCCAGATAACCTCATTTGGGTTTGGTTTCCCTGGTGCGAGCTCAGCTCTCTGCTTCCCGGCAGTCATGCCTCTGGTCCCCTGAGAGAGCTGAATTGGGCAGTCTCTGGGCTTCCTTCTGGTGCCCTGGGAGGGCCCTGAGCCCAACCAGAGGCCACTAACTGAGGCAGTGGTCAGTGGAGGCACGGCGCTCAGGAAGGCTGACATCAAGGAGGCTCAGAGGATCTGTGACCTTTTGCTCATGCTTACAAACTGCATGATTCCTAGAAAGCCATGGGCCTCCCACACTAAAGAATGTGATCTACAACTGCAGTATCTCCAAGCAGCTTCAGGGGATTTGTAATTCAGGATACAGCTCATTCTGAAGATGCAGATAGCTGAGTCAAGTCCTGGGAAGAAAACCTAGGTTCAGGTCCCAGCAGTGTTCTCGTCTCGGAAAAGCTGGAAGCAGCTGGGGAGGCAGGAATAACTGCTTATTTGTAGAAGGAAGCTGCTTTAACTTTGCCTTGAGCAGAAGCCCTGCCAGCTAGATATGTATTGTGTATTTAGTCACTTCAGTCATATCTGATTCTGCAACTGTGGACTGTAGTCCGCCAGGTTCCTCTGTCCATAGGATTCTCCAGGCAAGAATACTGGAGTGGGTTGCCATACCCTCCTCCAAGGAATCTTCCTGACCCAGGGTTTGAACCCGAGTCACCTATGTCCCCTCCCTAACCCTAGGGGTTAGGTGGGCAGGTGGGTTATTTACTGCTGAGCCACCAGGAAAGCCCCCACTGGCATGGGTAGCCATTCCCTTCTCCCAGGATCTTCCCGACTCAGAGATTGAACCCATACCTCTATGTGTCCTGCACTGGTAGGCAGGTTCTTTACCACTAGCACCACCTGAAAAGCCACAGGTATATTGGCTTAGCCAAAAAGTTCATTGGATTTTCCCATAACATCTTATGAAAAACTTGAAGTTTTTGGCCAACCCAATAGCACTGAAAAAAAAAACTCTTCCTTTCAATATGGCACAATTGGCAATATTTTTACAACCTTTTTTCATTCTGACATATCACTTATGTACCTGTGGTTTTATGGCTAAACAAGGAAGCAGTGTTTTGGACGGATTTGGAACAAGGATGGAAGTTGTGCTGTGCCCTACCCATGAGATGCCAGAATTCTGAATTTGTTCAAAGAAAGAGGATTTGAAATTTCCAGAGGTTGGCGGAAAACAAAATGTGCTTTGTTAAAAGGCTTTGACCGTGTCATGACTCTCTTCCGAACAAAGACATTTGGTCTTTTCAAGTAAAACAAACCCAACAGTCAGACCAGGAGAAAGTAACTGGTTTACGGCCACTCATTTCTGGGGTGGCTGACTAGTGCTCAAAATGAGAAGAGTCAACAGGGTCTCTCCTAAGGTGAAGAGAAAGCCCACCAGCTCCTCTCTGTGGGGTGATTACATTTGTGTATGCTAAGTCACTTCAGTTGTGTCCTACTGTTTGCGACCCTGTGGACTGTAGCCCTCCAGGCTCCTCTGCCCATGGGATTCTCCAGGCAAGAATACTGGAGTGGGTTGCCATGCCCTCCTCCAAGGGATCTTCCCAACCCAGGGATCAAACCCACGTCTCTTACATCTCCTGCTTTGGCAGGCAGGCTCTTTACCACTAGTGCCACCTGGGAAGCCCAGGGTAATTACAGTTAGATCCTTATTTAGTGTGTGGCACAGGTTAGAATACAGACCACCTGCCTTGTCATCAACAAACCACAAAGGATGAAATTCTATTCCTGTGCAAATAAGATGTGGGAAATTTGGAACTTTGTGGAAAGCATGAACTCAAAAGTATGAGAGATCATTTCTAAAATGCAGAGTGTATCACACTGCCATTTAGAAGTCATTTGTTTTATGCATCAACTTCCCATTAGCTATCTATTTTACATATAGTAACGTATGATGTTTCAATGCTACTGTCTCAAGTCCTCCCAACACAGAGAGGTGGGCTGGAGTGGAGAATGGGAGGGAGATCAGGAGGGAGGGGACATATGTAAACTTATGGTTGACTTACGTAGCTGTACAGCAGAAATCAGTACATCATAAAGCAATTATCCTCCAATTAAAAATACATTTTAAAAAAGTCATTTCTGGTTTGCGGTGTGTGTATTTGTGTCAGCATTTTGGCTGGGAAGGTAAATGTAAGAGAAAGAGGAGATAACAGCAGAGAAAATTCCAAGGCAGGCAAGATTGGACAGCGAATGTTTGGCAGTGGGTTCTGAATGCTAAAACCGTGGGTGAAGATTATTTTTCTTGGATCTGTGCAACATGGAGCAAATTCCTGACCCCATCTGGCCCGCTGCCTCAGGGCTTTTGTTCTTCTCCGAAAAGGTGGGGGGAAAAAAAAGAAGAGGTACCTTGCTCAATTCTAGTTGCTGTCCAAGCTCCTGATTTTTTTTAAGTTAAACTATTTTGAGACAATTGTACATTACCTTGTAGCTGTAACAATATAGAGAGATCTGCTCAGTTTCCCCGTCAGTGGTAACATCTTGCAGCTCTGTGTACAAGGTTACAACCAGGTTATGGACACTGATACATGTTTAAGGTCCATAATGTTTCTGTTCCCACAAAGGTACCTAGTTTTGCCCTTCTATAATCATACCCTCTTCCCTCCAGCCCTCACTGTCTCCTAACCCCTGGCAACTGCTAACCTGTGCTGTCTTTTTGTAGTCTTCTAATTTTAAAAATGTTAGATAAATGGAATCATCCAGTATCTAACTTATGGATTGACTTCTTTCAGCATAATTCTCTGTAGATCCAACCAGGTTTTGCAGTAGTCTTTTTTTTTCTTGATGTGTAGTATTCCATGGAATGGGTATATCAGTTTGTTTAACTGTTAACCTGTCAAAGGGCATCTAGGTTGCCTTGATTTTGGCTGCTATGAATAAATCCACTAATAAAAAGTCTTAACTTTCCTGGGAAAATGCCAGGAGTACCTTGGGTGGGTTGTGTGGCAGCTGTGTTTCATTCTTGGTTTGCTTTCGTTTCTTATGACAAAGATTTTCTAGAGTAGAGAGCCATTTTACATTCTCACAGGCAATATATGAATGATCTAGTTTCTTCTCATCTTCATCAGAATTTCAGTCATTTCAGTCACTCATTCGTGTCTCTCTGTGACCCCATGGACTGTACCACGCTAGGTTTCTCTGCTGTTGCTGCTGCTAAGTCGCTTCAGTCATGTCCGACTCTGTGCGACCCCATAGACGGCAGCCCACTAGGCTCACCCGTCCCTGGGATTCTCCAGGCAAGAACACTGGAGTGGGTTGCCATTTCCTTCTCCAATGCATGAAAGTGAAAAGTGAAAGTGAAGTCACTCAGTCTTGTCCAACTCCTAGTGACCCCATGGGCTGCAGCGCACCAGGCTTCCCTGTCCATCACCAACTCCTGGAGCTTGCTCAAACTCGTGTCTGTCAAATCAGTGATGCCATCCAACCATCTCATCCTCTGTGGTCCCCTTCTCTTCCTGCTTTCAATCTTTCCCTGGGAAATATTGAAGTCAACGGCAAACCACTTTAGTATTCTTGCCTCGAGAACCCCATGAACAGTATCAGAATTTCAGATTGTTACTATTTCTTATTCTGGTCATTCTGATAAGTGTCTAGTGATAATCGCATTACAGTTTTATTTTTTTCACTAACCTAATGGCTAATATGGAGAAGGCAATGGCACCCCACTCCACTACTCTTGCCTGGAAAATCCCATGGATGGAGGAGCCTGGTGGGCTCCATGGGGTTGCTAAGACTCGGACACGACTCTTCGCTTTCACTTTTCACTTTCATGCATTGGAGAAGGAAATGGCAACCCACTCCAGTGTTCTTGCCTGGAGAATCCCAGGGACAGGGGAGCCTGGTGGGCTGCCGTCTCTGGGGTCGCACAGAGTCGGACACAACTGAAGCAACTTAGCAGCAGCAGTGGCTAATAATGTTGACTGTCATTTCATGTGCTTATCTGTATATCCTCCTCGGTGAAATGTCTGTCAGTGTCTTTTGCCCTTTTTCTAATTGTTTTCTAACTCAGTTTTGAGAGTTCTTATTCTAGATACATGTCCTCTGTCAGATGTGTGGTCTGCAAATATTTTCTCCTGGTTTATACCTTATATTTGTATCTGCTTCACATGAACAACAGTTCTTAATTTTGGTGAAGTCCGATTTGTCAATTTTTCCCTTGTGTGGATCGTGTTTTCTGTTGTCAAAAACATAAAACTCTTCGTCAGGCCCTAGATCCCAAAGCTTTTCTTTTATTTTAGAATTTGTCTGAAAGTTTGATAGTTCTGCATTTCACATTTACACAGTGATCTATTTTGAGATCATCTTTTTAAAAATGTGAAATTTATAGACAATAACTTGTCTACATGTGCCAGACAGCCCAGAGAAAAATGTTCACCTGACCAGCCACACCCACTTAGATCTCCACCCTCACAAGGCCATACCTCACTGAGCATCTTCTATATCCCAGGAATGTACCAGGCACTCTCCAGGAGTTTTGAATCAATGGCAAAGCCTGGCTTTTACAACGATGCCATGTGGACTTAGCAGCAGAGTCTGTCAGACTCAATTAGGACTTGTTACTCTAGTTGCATCATACTGAGAGACTGCTCCGCTGCTCCTAGCCTCAGTCTTTTCATTTTAATAAGATGGATTTGAGGTTTGAATTAGATAAAATATGTCAAATGACTTGTGCAGGGGTAGTCAATAAATGGTCTCATTCTTCCCCAAACTGATCCATTGCAGCTGTTGAAAAATTTGCAATGGGCTGTTGTAGTCAGAGCAGAAAAAGGCCAATTGTGTACAACTGACCTTGACTTTTCTAAGGGCTAATTATCTGGTTTATAGAAAAACTGGGAATCTTACACTCTTGCTTCCTAGCTTCATAGCCAGCATTTTGCCTAGTAACATAGCTACTGGTACTAGCTAAATAAAGACAGCAACTGAAAAATTTTTTCTATTCAGTTAAAATATCTCAAAGATGGGAGGACTTAGGAAAAGGAACTGATTTGGATGGGAACAGATTTTTTTAAACCAGACTTTTTTAGTTTTATTAACTCTTGTTAAATTATGGGAAAGATATGAAACACTCATAAAATTAAATTCTATGAAGTATGTAAGGAATTTCTATTAAGGGGGAAAAAATTAGCTTACCTGATGTCAGTTCTTGAAACCATTCACATTAAATTTTCTGATTTTTATACAAGCCAAATTATATAAATGACTTTTGAACTCTTACTGAATGGTATAACACTGACAATTCAGCTCTTGCCATTGCTTGTCATCTCAGCACCTACCATTTTGTTGTTTGCTTTTTTTTTTTCTTTTCACCATCTACTCTTTCCCTTATTAAAAAAAAAAATTGTAAACTGCCAAATGCCTCTCTTTAAAAAAAAAATTGATTATTTATTTTTGGCTGTGCTGGGTCTCCATTGCTACAGATGGACTCTCTCTAGTTACAGTGAGTGTGGGTTACTCTCTAATTCCAGTGTGCGGGCTTCTCAGGATGGTGGCTTCTCTTGCTGTAGAGCTCAGGCTCTAAGGTGCACAGGCTTCAGAAGCTGTGGTCCCCAGGCTTAGTTGCTCTGAGGCATGTGGAATCTTCCTGGACCAGACATCGAACCCATGCCCCTTGCATTATTAGCAGGCACATGCCCAATCACTGGACCATCAGGGAAGTCCCTCTTTTCTCTTGCTTAAAATCTTTCTCCCAGGGACATCTGCAGAACTATGTCTGGGATTAATCACATTGTGTTGGATCTGTCATAAATATTTTATTTTTGTACAGTTGATTTTAAACTAAACAAGCACCAAAGGCTTTTCCGAAACGGCCACATACAGAAAACATAGACAAGCAATGTGCGGGGCGAAGGCTTAGGTGGCAGGTGGAGACAGGTGATTTCTAATTGGGGGTGGCGGGAAGACCCCGGTGACTCCCATGAATCTGCACCTCAGGTTCTTTTTAGTAGCACCTGCTTAAGCCACAAGCAGCCGCCCGAGGTCTCATTCACTCCCCAACCTGGGACCCCCAAAACCCAGAGCTCACAAGCATTTCTCAGCCTCTGGAATCAGATCTATCCTTCATTAATTTACTTTATCATTTAGTCAAAGCATGATTTGAATATAAATAGCAAATTCATATAAAAGAAAGTAATTCCTTGGTGGTGTGTATATACGTGTGTGTGTATATATACATATATATACACACATATAAGTTTGATCCTGGCATCCTGTTAAAAGTAAACACATCCTTTAACTAGAAGAATAAGCCTATGTTGATACTAGATATAAAATCTGCAAATTAACCCAACTTTGGGAAAGTCAGTACTTTAATTGATGTTGGCATTTGATACCTCACTGGGGGCTCTGGTTCCTCAGATTATATACTAACACATAATTCCCATCACACCAGGCTATCAGGGTGGGGGAAGGTAAAAAAATTCCCTTTATAAGACTGTTATTATATAAATACTCTTAAACTATAATCAATCAACCCAAGGATTGATAGAAAAATATAGCTGAGAAACCTAGTGTTTGGCTGACTTTCTCTCATATGATACAATCAATTGAATGTGGATATTCTGTGCATTTTTTTTATTTTCTCTTCCATTGCTGGCCACACCCAATGAACTAAATTATAACTCTCTGCTCCTATGTTTTCATCACATTAAATGCTTTTTTTTTTTTTTCATTTGTTCTATGCCAGTATCCCATTTCTCAGAGGAACATTTCATCTCGACAGCCAGGAAGAGAGCCTGGATGCTCAAGGTAAGGTTTAAACATAAATTATGTTGCACAACTCCCTGTTTACAGATTAAATTGGAGTGCGTATTATTGATGACTTTGTAACAAATTTATTTTCAAAATTCCATTATACAGTTAAAGCGAGTATTGCAGTAAACATGCTTCACTTGAACATTATTTTTCAAACAACATTCCATTTCCTATGTGTACCAAGAGCTGATTAGCTGTTATTAGCAATTCCTCTAAAAATGCTTGAGCCAGTTAAAGTTTAATTTTGGAGATTTTCCTGGTGAGAAGTGAAGTGAGAAAATACCAAGATACTTCCTGATATTTCTAATTATGAAGAAGGGATTATTTGTTAAAAATCCAGGCCACTGCTTCATTGACTTTAAAATAGAGATGGGTGTCGAAAAGGAGATGAAAGCTCAGAAAGCGTCTTTTTTTTTTTTCCAGTTTGGGATTTGTGTTTGAGACACAATCATTTGACCTTCTGTTATTTCCCACTAGTGCTCTATCTAATATTCCAGGAGCTCACTAGAACAAAGGAACAATTAACTGAAATTCCACCAGATGGCAATATTTGGAAAGCCATTCTGAGAGATTTCAAAGCTGTTCACACAAGGAATAGTCTCACCAAGTGTAACATCCTGGGTTTCATTCGGGGTGCTCTAAAGATCTTTGGTTTTATTTTTTTTGCCCATAGCATTGAAACTTTTACAGGGGTAGGGGACAGATGTGTGTGTTTGGGGGTGGGAGGGGTGGAGTATGTGCTGTTTTATTTTGTATCATTCTGAAAGGACAAAATTAGCAGCTTCATTTTTCACTAATTTTCCAAACAGTATTGGTGAGTATTAAAAGCTCAAATCAATGGGTAATATACCGTGTTTGTCTTAGAATCTCTTTGGGATAAAATGCTATGGTTGATGGTCATTTTAAAATAAATTATTTGATTAGAGAAACTGAAAATTCTTAAAAGTAGAATTTTAAGGAGTTGCCTAGATATTAAACCAAGTGATTACAGGTACAGAATTCTTACTTGCAATGATTTGAAATGATTCAGGTTTATTTAAATGCGATGAGTAAATTAGCTCCTTTTACTCTAATGAAAGTAGAGATGCTGTGTGTACCCTGAGTAGTGTCCAAACAGCTAGACTCTTCAAGAACCAGAGCTGAACCTAGGACAGAGCTGAGACAGAGGGAAGGAAGTAGAAAGGCATCTGAGAGCAACTGAAATAGAGGAACCACTAAGAGGAGCCGCCTGAGCTTTCTGTGTGCACATAAAAGCAGCCCCTAACACAACCCTTCTCTGCTGTTGGTGGGAATGTAAGTGGCTACACTATAGAAAACAGTAGGAAGGTTCCTCAGGAAACTAAAAATAGAATTACCATGTGATCCAGCAATTCCATTTCTGGCACATATCCAGACAAAGCTATAATTCAAAAAGATATATGCACCCCTGTGTTCATAGCAGCACTGTTGACCAAAACCAAGACATGGAAGCAACCTAAGTGACCATCAGCAGAGAAATGGATAAAGATGATGGGGTAGACAACGGAATAATACTCAGCCATGAAAAGAATGAAATAATGCCATTTGCAGTATGGATGCAACTAGAGATTACCAAACTAAGTGAAGTAAGTCATAAAGAGAAAGACAAATGCCACATGATATCACTTCTGTGTGGAATCTAAAATATGACACAAATGAACATATCTGTGAAACGGAAACAGGCTCATGGATATAGAGAGCAGACCCGTGGATGCCAAGGAGGAGGCAGGTGACAAGGACTGGAACGAGAGGCTGGGGTCAGCAGACGGAAGCTATTATACAGAGAATGGAGAAACAAGGTGCTGCTGGATAGCACAAGGGACTACATCCAATACCCTATGATAAACCATAATCGAGAATAATACTTTTTAAAGAACATATAGATAGGTGGAAAGCTGAATCACTTTGCTGTACAGCATTATAAATCAGCTATCAGTTCAGTTCAGTCACTCAGTTGTGCCCGACTCTTTGTGACCCCAAGGTCTGTAGCATGCTGGGCTTCCCTGTCCATCACCAACTCTCAGACCTCATGTCCATCGAATCAGCGATGCCAACCATCTCATCCTCTGTTGTCCCCCTTTTCACTTGCCTTCAATCTTTCCAAGCATCAGGGTCATTTCCAAAGAGTCAGTTCTTCCCATCAGGTGGCCAAAGTACTGGAGTTTCAGCTTCAGCAACAGTCCCTCCAATGAATATTCAGGACTGATATCCTTTAGGATGGACTGGTTGGATTTCCTTGCAGTCCAAGCGACTCCAAGAGTCTTATCCAACACTACAGTTTGAAAATATCAGTTCTTCAGTGCTCAGCTTTCTTTATGGTCCAAATCTCACATCCATACATGGCCACTGGAAAAACCATAGCTTTGACTAGATAGACTTTTGTTGGCAAAGTAAATGTCTCTGCTTTTGAATATGCTGTCTAGGTTGGTCATAGCTTTTCTTCCAAGGAGTAAGCATCTTTTAATTTCGTGGCTAATTTTTTTTTTTCCAGTTTGGGATTTGTGTTTGAGACACAATCATTTGACCTTCTGTTATTTCCCACTAGTGCTCTATCTAATATTCCAGGAGCTCACTAGAACAAAGGAACAATTAACTGAAATTCCACCAGATGGCAATATTTGGAAAGCCATTCTGAGAGATTTCAAAGCTGTTCACACAAGGAATAGTCTCACCAAGTGTAACATCCTGGGTTTCATTCGGGGTGCTCTAAAGATCTTTGGTTTTATTTTTTTTGCCCATAGCATTGAAACTTTTACAGGGGTAGGGGACAGATGTGTGTGTTTGGGGGTGGGAGGGGTGGAGTATGTGCTGTTTTATTTTGTATCATTCTGAAAGGACAAAATTAGCAGCTTCATTTTTCACTAATTTTCCAAACAGTATTGGTGAGTATTAAAAGCTCAAATCAATGGGTAATATACCGTGTTTGTCTTAGAATCTCTTTGGGATAAAATGCTATGGTTGATGGTCATTTTAAAATAAATTATTTGATTAGAGAAACTGAAAATTCTTAAAAGTAGAATTTTAAGGAGTTGCCTAGATATTAAACCAAGTGATTACAGGTACAGAATTCTTACTTGCAATGATTTGAAATGATTCAGGTTTATTTAAATGCGATGAGTAAATTAGCTCCTTTTACTCTAATGAAAGTAGAGATGCTGTGTGTACCCTGAGTAGTGTCCAAACAGCTAGACTCTTCAAGAACCAGAGCTGAACCTAGGACAGAGCTGAGACAGAGGGAAGGAAGTAGAAAGGCATCTGAGAGCAACTGAAATAGAGGAACCACTAAGAGGAGCCGCCTGAGCTTTCTGTGTGCACATAAAAGCAGCCCCTAACACAACCCTTCTCTGCTGTTGGTGGGAATGTAAGTGGCTACACTATAGAAAACAGTAGGAAGGTTCCTCAGGAAACTAAAAATAGAATTACCATGTGATCCAGCAATTCCATTTCTGGCACATATCCAGACAAAGCTATAATTCAAAAAGATATATGCACCCCTGTGTTCATAGCAGCACTGTTGACCAAAACCAAGACATGGAAGCAACCTAAGTGACCATCAGCAGAGAAATGGATAAAGATGATGGGGTAGACAACGGAATAATACTCAGCCATGAAAAGAATGAAATAATGCCATTTGCAGTATGGATGCAACTAGAGATTACCAAACTAAGTGAAGTAAGTCATAAAGAGAAAGACAAATGCCACATGATATCACTTCTGTGTGGAATCTAAAATATGACACAAATGAACATATCTGTGAAACGGAAACAGGCTCATGGATATAGAGAGCAGACCCGTGGATGCCAAGGAGGAGGCAGGTGACAAGGACTGGAACGAGAGGCTGGGGTCAGCAGACGGAAGCTATTATACAGAGAATGGAGAAACAAGGTGCTGCTGGATAGCACAAGGGACTACATCCAATACCCTATGATAAACCATAATCGAGAATAATACTTTTTAAAGAACATATAGATAGGTGGAAAGCTGAATCACTTTGCTGTACAGCATTATAAATCAGCTATCAGTTCAGTTCAGTCACTCAGTTGTGCCCGACTCTTTGTGACCCCAAGGTCTGTAGCATGCTGGGCTTCCCTGTCCATCACCAACTCTCAGACCTCATGTCCATCGAATCAGCGATGCCAACCATCTCATCCTCTGTTGTCCCCCTTTTCACTTGCCTTCAATCTTTCCAAGCATCAGGGTCATTTCCAAAGAGTCAGTTCTTCCCATCAGGTGGCCAAAGTACTGGAGTTTCAGCTTCAGCAACAGTCCCTCCAATGAATATTCAGGACTGATATCCTTTAGGATGGACTGGTTGGATTTCCTTGCAGTCCAAGCGACTCCAAGAGTCTTATCCAACACTACAGTTTGAAAATATCAGTTCTTCAGTGCTCAGCTTTCTTTATGGTCCAAATCTCACATCCATACATGGCCACTGGAAAAACCATAGCTTTGACTAGATAGACTTTTGTTGGCAAAGTAAATGTCTCTGCTTTTGAATATGCTGTCTAGGTTGGTCATAGCTTTTCTTCCAAGGAGTAAGCATCTTTTAATTTCGTGGCTATAGTCAGCATCTGCAGTGATTTTGGAGCCCACAAAATAAAGTCTGTCATTGTTGCCATTGTTTCCCCATCTATTTGCCATGAAGTGATGGGACCAGATGCCATGATCTTCGTTTTCTGAATGTTGAGCTTTAAGCCAACTTTTTCACTCTCCTCTTTCACTTTCATCAAGAGGCTCTTCAGTTCCTCTTCACTTTCTGCCATAAGGGTGGTGTCATCTGCATATCTGAGGTTATTGATACTTCTCCCGGCAATCTTGATTCCAGCTTGTGCTTCATCCAGTCTGGCATTTCGTATGATGTACTCTGAATATAAATTAAATAAGGGTGACAGTATACAGCCTTGACGTACTCCTTTCCCAACTTGGAACCAGTCTGTTGTTCCATATCCAGTTCTAACTGTTGTTTCTTGACCTGCATACAGATTTCTTAGGAGGCAGGTAAGGTGGTCTGGCTATACTTCATTCAAAGAAAAGAAAAGTAGTCTCTG
This sequence comes from Cephalophus harveyi, assembly GCA_006410635.1. Lineage (NCBI taxonomy): Eukaryota > Metazoa > Chordata > Mammalia > Artiodactyla > Bovidae > Cephalophus > Cephalophus harveyi. The sequence continues at coordinate 63,464 of SJYT01064573.1, forward strand.
GACAGGCATTGAATACCTTTTGAAACCTGCTCTTGGCTCAGTGGGTGAAGAATCCGCCTGCAATGCAGGAGGCATGGAGACTTGGGTTTAACCCCTGCATCAGGAAGATTCCCTGGAGGAAGAAAATGGCAACTCACTCCGGTACTTTGTCGGGAAAATCCCATGGACAGAGGAACCTGGCAGGCTATGACGACACATGAGTGTCACAAAAGAGTCAAAGATGACTAAGCACCTAAGCACACACATACACTTATGCCCCGGGAGGGTGCCCGTAGATCTGGTGTCTAGGACTGTCCTACGTAACTTCTGTTGTCCTGAAATAGTATCCACTTAGCACTCCCTTTCACCCTCAAAATTCTGCTTGGTTAATAAGGTGATTGTATAATTTATCTTCTAAGCTGGCATGTTTAAAGAAAAAAATAATAGAAAAAGTTGACCCTAAACTGGGCATCTGTGTATAAATCTCCTTATATAGCTTATATAACAAATTATTTTTCTGTAAAGAGCTACATTGTAAATACTTTCCTGCTTTGTGGGTTGATCATACAGTCTCTGTCACAAGTATCCAACTTGTCGTAGAATAAAAACATAATGAACGTAAGTGAATGGACCTAGTTGGGTTCCAATAAAACTTTATTGGCAAATACAGGCAGCCAGTGGCATTAGGCTGGCAGGTTTACAGCTTTAATGTGAGATAATACATGGTCAGGGGACAGGAGATGGTAGTGATTCAAGCAGACAGCCATCCTTCACTCCTCTGCCTTCTCTTCATACCCCTGCTGGGTGGCAGCCTCCTCATTTAACCCCATCAAAAACCAGTATGAATAGTTTCCTTGAATGAGTGATCTCATCCTCATTTGTGTGGTTTCTGAGATTCCCTTGCTGGGTCTAATTTCTTGCTTCTCATCCAAATTTGTTTCTGTATCTGCACACCATGCCTATGCTTTGTATTCATGACACAGAATAACATCCTTACTCAGTACCACTTGAGTGCTAGAGTTAAATATGGGAGTGACAGCTATTAGCAGACATTTTAATTTATGCTTTGATGATGTCGGCTCATCGCTCGGTCAAGCTCTAGTCTTTGAGAGCCCATGGACTGTAGCCCGCCAGTCTCCTCTGTGCATGGAATTCTCCAGGCAATAATACTGGAGTGGCTTGCCACTTTGACCCTCACTAAATAGCTGTCTATGGGAAATACAGCCACATTAGAGATGGGTTAATGTTGACTCTACCAAATTTTTTTTTATTATAAAAACAATAAATTTAAAGGAAACTTTGAGGAAAAAATATATCTATCAACACCATTCTAAAATAATTATTTTTCTTCTTTGGGCATATTTGCTCTTCCCATAAGTATTTCTGTTTTTCTAGAGTGGGTAACCGTGCATGTGAACTCTGTGTTTTATTTAGCATTAGTCACAAGAATCTTTCATAAGTAATCGGAAAGATCATTAGGACAAAATAGTATTATATTGCATCAATGTCCCATAATAGTTGCTAATTTTTCACTAAAAAATGCTGTACTAACTTTTTTTTGTACATTTTGTTATTATTTTGGTTGGTTTGGTTTGTTTTTTTCCTTAGGACAACATCCCAAAAGTAATATTATCCAAGGACGTGACCAGTTTTATGACTTTTAGTCCAGTTTACCATATCTTTTCTTAAAAGGTTTGGAGTATTCTACAAGTGTTTGCAATTTGAGGGTATTAGCCTTACCACAACTTTATAAGAAATAGTACTTAATTTAATAGTAATTAATGTCTTCTATATTTAAAGAACTGGGACAGTTACTTTGTGTATGTGAATGTAGGCTTGTATGTATATATATATATGCCATTCTACTTCCACAAGTATTTATTGAGTGCCTACTATGAACTATCACTGGGAAAGACTGAAGGCAGCTGGATGGCATCACTGATACAATGGACATGAAATTAGGCAAACTCCAGGAGATGGTGAGGGACAGGGAGGCCTGGCATGTGGCAGTCCATGGGGTCGCTAAGAGTCAGACATAACTAGGCAACTGAAGAGCTGCAAGTATGAACTATGTATAATAGGGTTTTTATGGCGAGCAGAGGATAGCTTCTGTGTGACTTTGATCTTACTAGGGAGTTAAGATACACACATAAATAACTATAATAAAATTTAGATGAGACACATCATGGAAAAAGCACAGTAACAATATGATGGGCATTTGGGAGGGATGAGGGGAAATAGAGATGGTGTCTGAGCTGAACTTTGAACATAAGTTGCATCGGGATGCTTGGAGGTGGTAAGATTTGCCTTTCATTCCATAAGCATGTCTTGATTGCCAACTACATGCCAAGTCCCCTGCTACAAGCTAGGAATATAAAGGGGGAAAGATAGAGCTCTTAAATTTGCTCTCTAGTGGGATAAACAGCCTTAAAAAAAAAAAAAAAAAAAAAGAATCTAGGTTGGTCATAACTTTTCTTCCAAGGAGTAAGCATTTTTTAATTTCATGGCTGCAGTCACCATATGCAGTGATTTTGGAGCCCCAAAAAATGAAGTCTGACACTGTTTCCACTGTATATATATTAAATAGATTCCTAAGGAGAGCCCACTGTGAGCACAGGGAACTCGACTCTGCTCTGTGGCGACCTAAATGAGAAGGAAATCCACAAAAGAGGGCATATATGTAAACATGTACCCAATTCACTTTGCTGTACAGCAGAAACTAACATAACATTGTAAAGCAAGTATACGTCAATAAAAATGAATAAAAAATACATATAATTTTCTGTACCCCGCCCCCCGGCCCAGAAAGTATAAGTGTGATCAGTGGGATGACTCAACTAGCAGAGGGTGCAAGCGGTAGGGATCAAACTAGGGCTTTTTTGAGCAGGGACTTTTCCCCAGCTCCTCTTCTGGCACTGTCTTCATCTGCAGTTATCATATTAGAATCTGTGCGAGATATGCTTCTGGAAGTCTGAAGTTATTCTGCCTGTACTGACCAACATTCCAGTTGACACCGGCCTCCATTTACAGTTCGTTGCCCCAGGGAGCACATTCATTGGTGCACAAAACCTGGGGCTGGGATCAGGAAGGCCTCCATCCAACCCTTGCCAGCTGAAGAAGCACAGAGTTTCCTGGGTGTTTTGTTTTGTAACAGATGGAAGGAACCTCAGTAATCATCCAGCTCGTTTGGCAGGTGAACATTGTTGGGTGCAGAGAGCTGGGTGACTAGCCTAGTGTCAGACATTTGGTGACAAAGCCAGGGCACCAGGTCCCTGGCTTCTGATCTCACGTGCTGCTTGTTCTATATTCACCGTTGTCATTTTCTCAGCCTCATCTGTACCACGAAGGGGCGTGTATGTGTGTGCTCAGTCACAGCCAACTCTCTGCAACTGCGTAAATGGTAGCCTGCCCGGCTCCTCTGTCCATGGGATTTTCCAGGCAAGAATATGGAGTAGCTTGCCATTTCCTCCTCCAGGGGATCTTCCTGACCCAGGAATCAAACCCGTGTCTCCTATGTCTCCTGTATGAGAGCAGATACTTTACCACTGAGCCACCTGGGAGGCCCACTATAGCACAGGGCTAGAAAGAACTAAAAAGTTAGCCTAGACATTCCTTGTGCCTATAGAAGCAATAATATGTATTTTAGTCATCTTCAGTTCAGTTCAGGCGCTCAGTTGTGTCCGACTCTTTGCGACCCCATGAATTGCAGCACGCCAGGCCACTCTGTCAATCACCAACTCCCGGAGTTCACTCAGACTCACGTCCATCGAGTCAGTGATGCCGTCCAGCCATCTCATCCTCGGTCGTCCCCTTCTCCTCCTACCCCCAATCCCTCCCAGTATCAGAGTCCTTTCCAATGAGTCAACCTTCGCATGAGGTGGCCAAAGTACTGGAGTTTCGGCTTTAGCATCATTCCTTCCAAGGAAATCCCAGGGCTGATCTCCTTCAGAATGGACTGGTTGGATCTCCTTGTAGTCCAAGGGACTCTCAAGAGTCTTCTCCAACACCACA
>SJYT01064576.1:0-180999 GCA_006410635.1 Cephalophus harveyi
CATCACTGCCTCGATGGACGTGAGTTTGAGTGAACTCCGGGAGTTGGTGATGCACAGGGAGGCCTGGTGTGCTGTGATTCATGAGGTCGCAAAGAGTCGGACATGACTGAGCGACTGAACTGAACTGAACTGAACTGAACTGTCCCCGCTTCAACTAGTGGGGGATGGACTCTGATCTGGCCCAATAATTTGTATCTTCCCCCAGGGTTTTTAATGCACACTGAAGTTTGCAGAATCAAGCTTCTTGAGTTAAGAATTCCAGGCCCCAGATGGCGGTGGTGACAACAGTCACTGTGGTCAGGAATGTGGGTGAAAACAAGGGGGTCAAGAGAAGCTGGGCTTCACAGTCGAGCAGGCACCCCCTGCTCATTTGTCCCCACAGAGGAAGCACGGGGTCTTAACCACTGGTTCGTCAGGCAAGCCCATCTCTGGATAATCAACCAGCTCCCCAAATCTCAGTTTTCTTATGTTTCAAATGGGGATAATAAAGGATATAATATATGCAAAGCCACTGGCACCTGTAGTTAAAGAGGCACCACTCCGTCGTGTCTAAGTCTTCTGGACTCCGGGGGCTGCACCTGCCAGGCTCCTCTGCCCGTGGGATTCCCCAGGTGAAAACACTGGAGTGGGTTGTCGTTCCCTTCTCCAGGGGCTCTTCCCGGCCCAGGGAGCGAACCCAGGTCTCCAGCACTGTGGGCAGATTCTTTACCATCTGAGCCACCAGGGAAGCCCCTGGCATCTGTGAATGCCTGATAAATTTTAGTTCTCTTTCCTTACATTTGTATTGAGAATCACTACAAGAAATGGGCATAAAAAGTAATTCTGCACATGTAGAAACTGCTCTTCAGAATATGTCACCATGAGGAACTTAAGTAAACAAACAAGCAAACAAACAAACAAAAAAAAACTCCCATGGAGTATCGCAGAATTTAGTACCTGAAAAATAAAATCTCACCAGCCTCCCAAGAATTTGTCCTATTTTCTTCCAGTTTCCTCCTCGTTATGGTTTGACGCTTAGGAAACCCAAACACTGAAAATATAATCATTTTTAAATTAAGTTTGGAGCAGCATACTTGTCTAGTCCTTTTGTTTATTTAGCTGAGCCGGGTCTTAGCTGTGGCCTGCAGGATCTTCAGCTGTGGCGTGCAAACTCTTGGCGTGTGGGATCTAGTTCCCCGACCAGGGATCAAACCCGAGCCCCAAGCACTGGAAGCACAGAGTTCCACCCACTGGACCACCAGGGAAGTCCCCTAGTCCTCTTCTTATGGGGCTCTGTATCTACTGAGTTGTTCTTACTTCAAACATATATTTTTTTTTAACTTTTATTTTGAAATAACTAGTTTCATAGGAAGTTGCAAAAAGAGCAAAGAGAGGCCCTGAGTCCCCTTCCTCCAGTTTCCCCTTTGGTTCCCCATCCATAACTAAGGACCACGTCAAAGTCAGGCAAACAACAATGGGACAGCGTGTGCACGCAGGGTTCTAGGCCCTCTTGTCACACGTGTGACCGCCACTGCCAGCAAGACACAGCACGGCTCCACCCCTGCGAGGACCTCCCTTACAGCGCTCCTTTCAGGCACCCTAACTCCTAGCAACCGCTAACCTATCTGCCATCCTCAAGGCTTGGGTATTCTTTGAATATCATCTAAATGGAAGCATACAGTATGACCTTTCAGAACTGACTTTTCACTCCACACAGCATGATTCAGAATACGGTCCTGGAGATCCATCCGAGTTGGCGGTGGCACAATCCCTTTGCACTGCTGAGCAGTACTCCAGCAATGACCCAATACACATACTGCGTGCACACTCCAGCAGCAACGTGACACACGCGTTACACGCATTCCAGCAATAATACGGCACACACGCATTAAGCGACCCTCCAATCATTCTCAGTCACAGGCGAAGCTACGCATAGGACATTTTACCCAGATCCCTGCCTGTGACTGTGTGCTGGGCACTGTTCACATACTGACTCACATGATCCCCAAAACAGCTCTGTGAGCTGGCGGCTGTGATCTACCTTCCTTCATAGGCCAGGAAAGTGTGGCCCAGAGAGGTTAAGGCGCTTGCCTAAGGTCACAAAGCCAGGCAGTCTGGCTCGGCGCCCAGGCCCTCAGCCCTGACCTCTGCTGTCACCTGCAAGCCCGTCCCCGTGCTTCCGGAGCGCGCACAGTGGAGCCAGCTCTCCCGGGGGACCAGCGCCACAACTGTCCCAGCAGATGTGACTCAACACATTTAAACCAGGCAGGAGGAGCCAGATTCCTCAGGCTGAGCTTCTTGACTAGAGAGCATGTCTGCGGAAAGAATGCCAGGCACTAGAGAACAACATTTTCCAGTCTGAGATTCACAGAACCGAAAGATGAGTGGAAGCAAGATGAAATATGTCCATCTTATGGGTAGCACCCGTGTTTTTGCATAGAATTATGTCAGATTCACTTTTTTATAGTGTCTTTTTAAAAGATGCATTTATTCGTTTATTCTTGGCTGAGCTGGGTCTTCATTGCTGCGCGGGCTTTCTCTGGTTCAGAGGGCGAGGGCCACGCGCTCGTTGCAGGGGCTTCTCCTGCTTTGGCGCACAGCCTCGGTGGCACGGGGGCTCCGTAGTTAGGGCACGCACGCTTAGTTGCTCCCAGGCACGTGGGATCTTCCCGGACCAGGGATCGGACCTGTGTCCCCTGCATCGGCAGGTGGATTCTTTACCACTGGCCGACTTGGGAAGCCCTATAGTGCCTTTGTAAAAAAACATTTTAAATTATGGTTATATATATAATATCATGAAGTTAGCTGTTTTAACCGTGTTTAAGTGTACAGTTCAGTTATATTAATCACTCTGACAACATTGTGCAACCATCGTCACTATCTATTTCCAAAATCACTCCAAACAGAAGCATTGTATCCATTAAGTAATAAATTCCTATTCCCGTAGCACCTTGTCCAGGGGCTGCTAGTGCCGGTACTGCTTTCTGCTTCCGTGAATTTGGCTCTTCTGGTATTTCCTATAAGTGAACTCAGACCACATTTGCATTTTCCCTGCTCTCTTTCACTTAATGTTTACAAGCTTCAGGCGTATTGCAGCAGGTATCAGATCCTCATTCGCTCTTAATGCTGAGTAACACTGTCTTGTGCGTTTACGCCACGGCGTGTTTATTTGCTCGTCTGCTGGTGGGCTCTGAGGTTGCTCCCACCATCCGGCTCTTGAGAACGGTACTGCAGAGAACACGGGTGCACACGCTCCTGACCGAGTTCCTGTTTCCAATTCTTTGGGGTTCCATCTAAGAGCAGAATTGCTGGGTCATACGGTAATTCTATATTTAACTTTTTGAGGAACTGCCTGATTCAATTTTGGGGCAGAATGTTTCCAAAAAGGAGGAGAAGAAGTAGACAATGAAAAAGAAACCACACCCAAACCTCACAGCCCAGGTCAGAACAGGTGTTTCGCACTGATTACGTTTTTTTCCCCTTCCTATCAAGCATTCCATCTGTAATTCTTCTGGTTAATCTTCAGAAAGAGACACTTAGAAAAACAGAGTTTGGGGTTTTCTTTTTTAAGGCCAGTCTTTTCTTCAGAAGTACTGATAAAGTAAGATTTCTCTAGAACTTGAAACTGTATTTTAAAACCATGCTTGATACCAAAGCCAAAATAAGTCCCTTCCTCTGAGTGTGGCTTTGTTTTAATGTTTGAGGATACACATGAATAATTGCACACCATTGCACGCTGGAACTAACTGTCCTCAAAGATATGTTTCCTTGAATTTTCAAACTTCCTGGCTAGAGCACAAGTCGTGAGTTAGTTTTCTTCAGGAGACTTCACTTTGTAAGCAGTCAAGGGACTATCCAGGTGGCTCGGCGGTAAAGAATCCGCCCGCCTATACAGGAGCTGCAGGAGGCTCGGGCTCCATCCCTGGGTCGGGAAGATCCCCGGGAGGAGGGAACGGCCACCCGCTCCAGTGCTCTTGCCGGGATAATCCCGTGGACAGAGGAGCCTGGCAGTCCATGCGGTTGAAAAGAGTCGGACGTGACTGAAGTGACTGAACAGGTGCTGCCTATTTTAAGTATACAACGATGGACTTCACACGTGCCAGCTTTCTCAGGTTGAAATTCAGTCCCCGAGGCATAATCAGTCGAGGGTAAAATTCTGTAGGAAACTCAAAAATATTTCAGGAATCTTAAATACTCTATTTACAGATAGGGTAAAATATGCTTTCAATCCATGGGACCAGCGCATGTGGTAAACACAATTCCCTGAAGAAACAGAAAAAAAAAAGTTCACCCTGCCGCCCCACTCTGTGTACTTTGCTGTATGTGTGTTCTTGACTTAAAAGCTCCTCCTCGCCAGTTCTGAGAAGCAATTTGTTATTTTCCTCTAAACCCCTCAGTTGTGGCAAAACTGTCTTCCCAGATGAATCAATCTGCTTCAAGAATGTGTTTGCGTGATACTTAATCCCTTGCTGGGAGCCCAGATAGGGTTTCTTGCCAGAACTAGAAATGGCCTCTTTTACAAATTCCCCTTCCTAAGCAAGCCATGATAACCCACATTTGGGGCCAGTAACACCCTATCAGTGTATCTTTAAACAAGAGAAAAAGGCTCCACCTTGTATCGTAAATTTCAGCAACATCATCTCTGACCACAGGGGTGCCGTTCACAGGAGCAGATAGGGCCTGTCTTGGATCTCAGGGATATAGCAGAAACTTTCCCGTGCAGCAGCGGATAGCTGTCAGGTCAGTGGCATGCAGACAGACTGCTCTCGGGGAGCCTCAGTGGTGTTTGCCAGTTTCAGTGGCATAAATACTCCTACCGTGGTGATATCATCAGAGGCAGAGTTGAGAAGATCCTTACAGATCAGAGCCAGCCCACGGGTCCCCAGGACAACACACTCTCAAAGTCGCCTTCGACTCAAGACATGAGAACCCACATCTCTTGAAACAACACCATCCCACTCTTCCCAGGAGAAAGTTAAAAACGAGGTTTTGCTACAAAACTACCATCTCCGTCACCAAATCCCACGGGCTCTGATAATTCTTTCCGAGGAACAGGATTCACTTAAATTATTCCAAAGTTAATATTAAACCTCAACCTCCGTTCTGATCCAAAGTATACGAATCCTGAGAAATCAAATTTTTTTTGTATTAAAAAAAAAAAAGCGTCTCGTTAGTGCCTCCCTGCTGTGGAAGTAATCCCATTTAAAAATAATTGTCATATGTACTTTAGGACTTGAAGTTATTTTAACAAAATGTTCTTGTCATGTTGATGTCATTCTAATGACATGTTATTGGTATTTTTGTTCTCAAAATGTGAATGTTTCCCAGGAAACTGACCAGTGGGAAGGAAGCGGGGTGGGGAAGTGCGAGTGTGTCAGAAATTGCAAGTTAACATTTTTGCATAGCTCTTCTGGTTGAAGTCTTAGGGTAACTAAAATTTTCTAGGAAAGAAGGGCTTTCAGGTTTCCTCGCCTTGACCAAAAAAAAAAAAAAAAAAAAATCCTTCTTTGGGATCCTTTAACCTTCTTTAGCATCCTAGGCAAGTCTCTGTGTAACATTTATGTAGCCTTTTCCACGCAGGACTGGTGTTATTGATTTTCTCTTCTTAGTCAGTTAGGCCAGGCTCTTCATCAAATAGCTAGTTGTTGTTTTTTTTTGTTTTTTGTTTTTAATCTCTTTGACTCTCTCCTGTGCCCAGGAAACACTAGATTTGTTTGTGGAATGAGTGCTGTGAACTATTTTCAAAATGAAAAGATACTATCAAGATCCTAGGGGACTTGTCTTTTTCATGAATTCACCCTCCACAATTGAGCCCCCTTTAAGCCCCCTCCTATTTTGGATTTATTTAGCAACCAACTCTACTGAAAGTTGCATAAGAGGTGGTGGTTTCTACAAATGGCTTAGGCAAATAATGAGGTGCTCCGTGTGGGTGAAGGTGGTAGGTTAATAGTGTGAGCAGGGAGCCAGGAGCGTGGGGCTGAATCACAGCCTTGTCACTCCCCACTGAGAAAGGCCCTGCATGCTTCAGAACGTTGGCTTGTTCATCTGTAAGCTGGGCTCATATCCAACGTTTCCATGTACTGTAAAACTTCAGTGAGATAACCAGTTAGATCTAACAGGCTGACTGGTCCAGAGTATGCCTCATTCAGTAAATGTTCCTGCCCCCTCCCTCCTCCTGACACCTACGTCCTGACACCTACCCTTTTCTTCTCCCAGCTATTAAAAAAAAAATGCAGTAAAATATATGTGACATAAAACTGACCATTTTAGCCATTTTGAGTGTTTAGTTCGGTGGCACTAAGGACATTCACACTGTTGGGCCACCATAGTCATCATCCGTCTGTCAAACCTTTCACCATCCCAGATTGAAACTCCGAGCCCATTCGACAGCAACTCCCATCCTCCACCCAGCCCTCCATGACACCCAGGGCCCTGACGATCACCGTTCAACTTTCTGCCTCTGTGAATTTAACTACTTTAGGTCCCTCACATAAGTGGAATCATGCATTATTCCTCCTTTTGCATCTGGCTTATTTCCCTTAGTACATAGTCTTCAAGGTTAGTGCATTTGTATTGTATGTCTGAATTAAATTCTTCTTTTTGCCGGGGGCAGGTTTGCTGTGTGGCTTGCAGGATCTTAGTTCTCTGACCAGGGACTGAACCCAAGCCCCAGCAGTGAAAGCGCCGTGTCCTAACCACTGGACCACCAGGGAACTCCCATGAATTCCATTTTTAAGGCTGGATAATATTCCATTGAACTATACACCATATTATGTTTATCCACTCAGCACGGGGCTGTTTCCACCTTGTGGCTACTGTGAACCGTGCTGCGATGAACACTGGTGTCCAGGAATCTGTTTCAGCCCTCCCCCATCCTTCAAAAGTGTGTTTCACAGTTTCACCCAGAACATTGTGTGAACAACTTCAAGCCTCCTCCCTGCTGTAGGTTTTCCCATCTCCTCTGTCTAAGGGCGTCCCTGGCTGTGACTCTCCAGCCATCCACTCAGCTGTACTGATCTCATGAAGCATCATCCACCTTACACCTTAGGAGCCGATCTCTTTACTGTCTGTCTCCAGGCCTTACAGTAAAAGACGCTCACTCCTTGGAAGGAAAGTCATGACCAACCTAGACAGCATGTTCAAAAGCAGAGACATGGCTTTGACAACAAAGGTCCATCTAGTCAAGGCTATGGTTTTTCCATTGGTCATGTATGGATGTGAGAGGTGGACTATACAAAAAGCTGAGCACCGAAGAATTGATGTTTTTGAACTGTGGTGTTGGTGAAGAGTCTTGAGAGTCCCTTGGACTGCAAGGAGATCCAACCAGTCCATCCTAAAGGTGATCAGTCCTGGGTGTTCATTGGAAGGACTGATGCTAAGGCTGAAACTCCAATACTTTGGCCACCTCATGCGAAGAGCTGACTCATTGGAAAAGACCCTGATGCTGGGAAAGATTGAAGGCAGGAGGAGAAGGGGACAACAGAGGATGAGATGGCTGGATGGCATCACCGACTCAATGGACATGGCTTTGGGTGGACTCTGGGAGTTGGTGATGGACAGGGAGGCCTGGCGTGCTGCAAAGAGTCGGACACGACTGAGCAACTGAACGGAACTGAGGCCTTACATACGAATTCCAGGAGAGTAAGGATTGGCCCTGACTGTATTCTGGCTCTTGGAACAGTGCCCGGCATAGTAGATGCTCAATAAAAACGCACTCAATGGCCAAGCGGTGCCTGGCCGCCCGGCCACCACTGCTGCTCAGAGTCATCCGGACACACGCGTGGCTGCCCCCTCTGCAGCCGGGGGCGGAGCCGCGGGCACCTCAGCAGTGCCCGGGAGCCCGGCGCCGCCCCACCCAGCCCTCCGGGGCGCCCTCTGACACGCAGCCCGGATCCCCAGGGTCCGGGCCAGCTCTGACTCACCTTCAGGGCGAGCGAGGCCTCGGTGAGGTCAGCACCCGGCAGAAACACTGCCTCGCGGGGTCGGCTCGGCGGCCTGCCTGGTTCTCCGTGAACTCGTTTCTCTCCCTCCGTCTGTCTGTCTTTCCGGCCCCTGAAGTTTCACAGAGGCCCTCGGTGCGTGCAGCCCGGCGGCGGCAGAGAGGGACCCCCGCCTCCCCCGGCCGTGGGCAGGGCAGGGGCCCGGGCGCAGGCGGGCCGGGCGGGCGCTTGGCCCCGGCACTCACCCTGCTCGAGGTCACGGGGGACGGAGTGGCGCCCCGTGCTCTTGGACGGCTGTGCCCCGGGAAGCGGGGTCCTGCCCCGGGGCTCCTTGGCGAAGTCTGGAGGCGGGCAGGTGGCCCCAGCGCCGGGGCTGGGGGCGCCTCTGGCATCCGGTGGGGAGGGCCCGGGGTGCCGCCGACCCGCCCACGAGGCACAGGTCGGCCCCCAGCAGAGAGCGGGCCGGCGCCCGGGCCGCGGTGCCCAGCTGACGGTGGGCGCGGCGCCTCGAGGGACCGAAGTCGGGCCGGGACTCCCGCCCTGGACCCAGGACCGGCCCGAAGCAGGATGCGCGCGCCGCCCCCCACCTCCCGGGGCCCCTGCCAAACCCGCACGGTTCGCTGGTTCACGCGACGGCCGTGACCGAGCACCCGGCTCCCCCGGACCCCCAGCCGCCGGCAGTGCCGTCTGCGCCCCTCAGGGCTCGTGGCCCCGGCCCTCCTCGTGCAGCGCCCACGGGAGCCTCTCTGCAGGGCGGGCCCGAGCGCGCGACCCGCACGCAGAGCTTCAGCCTCTGCCGGGGCCCCGGACGGCCTTCCGCGGGCTGCCCGCGCCCCGGGCGGTCTGTTTACCGTTAGCTGATTTCAGAAGGAAAGTTCAGAAATCAAGTCAGTCCTGTGCAGCTTTTATAGGAAGTCGATTCACTCTATGGTTACGGAATCCAGTGAGAGGTGGAGCTGGTGTTTTGTCTGCCTTTGCTTTATCGGCTCATCTCTCTAGCACTTAGCTCTTACTGCATTTTAAGTGTCCGTCTGTGACAGACAGCTAGTGACAAAAAACAGCCCAGCCAGAACTTTTTTTTTTGCATTTTAATGAATTAATTCCCTTAACTGAAGTATGGTTGATGTACAATGCTGTGTCAATCTCTGCTGTACAGCCGAGCGACTCAGTTTCACACACACACATTAGTTTTCCAATCTTCTTTTCCGTTATGGTTTATCCCGGGAGCTTGGGTGGAGCCTCTTGCACCTCAGCTGGTTTAACTCTGAGTCTTTTCTGCATCATGCTCGTGACTTTCCACGTAGGCTTCCTTCCGCTTTTCTAGCCACAGGTGGGAACAGGTTTAAACACAACAAACAAAAAAACCTTCCACAGACTGAACTCTTCTAGAGTCCAGGACCTCAGGTAAGAGTTTCAAGACTTGAGGTAGGTAAAGTTATTCCCATTTAATGGATGAGGATTACAAGCCTGAGGGAGACGAAGCAACTCGCCTAATTTACGAAACAGACTCTTGTGAGTAGGTTCTGAAGCAGGAGCTGGACTGGGAGTTTGGGGTTAGCTCATGAGACTATTATATACAGGGTGGAAGAGCAACAAGGTCCTACTGTACAGCAGAGTGAGGAAACTATTCAATATCCTGTGATAAACCAGAATGGAAAAGAACATATAAAAACAGCAACGTGGGACTGCCCCCAGGGATGTAGTAGGTAAGAATCCGCCTGCCAATGCAGGGACAGAAGTTCAACCCCTGGCCTGGGAAGATTCCACAAGCCACAAAGCAGCTAAGCCTGGGATCTACAGCCACCGAGACGGCACTCGAGAGCCTGCGGGCCCGACCACTGAAGCCCGCGCACCTAGAGCCTGTCCGCCACAAGGGGAGCCCCACACCCCACGAAGATAGCCACCGCTCGCCGCAACTAGAGAAAAGCCCGCACACAGCAACAAAGACCAGTGCAGCCGAAAATAAATAAAATTATAGAGAAAAATAGAACGTCTGTACGTGTGTAACAGTCAGTTTGCTGTACAGCAGAGATTGGCACCGGAGAAGGCAATGGCACCCCACTCCAGTACTCTTGCCTGGAAAATCCCATGGACGGAGGAGCCTGGTAGGCTGCAGTCCATGGGGTCGCTGAGTCAGACACGACTGAGCAACTTCACTTTCACTTTTCACTTTCCTGCATTGGAGAAGGAAATGGCGACCCACTCCAGTGTTCTTGCCTGGAGAATCCCAGGGATGGCGGAGCCCAATGGGCTGCCATCTGTGGGGTCGCACAGAGTCGGACACGACTGAAGCGACTTAGCAGCAGCAGCAGCAGAGATTGGCACAACCTTGTAAATCAACTATATTTCAATTTAGAAAATGTTGGAAAGATACATTAATGCGATAATTACATATTTTATTTTGGGGGGATATTATTTAACCTTTTAAATACCCTATTTACTTAAAAAAACCAACACTTGCCATGATACATAAAGTACAAAAAGATGCTGAATCTCCTTCTAACCCTGTTTCAAGTGACCCTAGTTCTTGCTTAGGAGAAAAATTTATCTTACAAATTTCTCCCGTGTATTTCCAGAGTTATTCTGTGAATATGCAAGCAGTTTCTGTGCTGTGTGCAGTATTTTTGTCTGTTTCTATTTCACAGTGTATTTTGGAGATTGCGTCATATCAGGGAAGTAAGCGCTTCCTCATTCTTTTTTTTATTGCAGCATAATATTCCATTTTGACTCATGTAACCTGTCTCCCATGGATGAGAATTTAAATCATTCCCGCCCCTTTGCTCTGACAAGCAGTGCTGCAATAAGCAGGCTTGTCCACTATTCTGTGTGCGGGGGAGTAGAGCTCAAGAATAGCTTCCAGGAGTCATGCGCCCATTTTAGAGAAAAGGCGCAGTGGCACTCCGCCGGCCGTTCCCATTCAGCGCGTGAGAGGGGTGGCACCTGTTCGCAAGTGTCAGCATTTTCGGGGGAGGACCACGTTCAAGAAGACGCTTCATTCTCCAGGACAACAGAGGCAAGAGGGCAGGCTCCAAACAGCTAATCTGGCAATAACGGTCTCCCGAGACCAGACAGGCAGGCAATTGTACCAACGCAGTTTACGTAGTTGAGAAGTGACTTGAAAGTAACTGTGGTTGGGAGCCATCTGCCTGACTGCCCTCACTCTTTCACATGTATGGGCGTTTCTGGATCATCTTTCTCTTACGAGCCAACGCTTCACTCCTCCCGAGCTTCGGGAGAGCGCAGCAGCCCGCGTGCCTCCCGCTCACTCGGGGGCTTTCGCAGGCGCACGGGCCTTTCTTTCCCTTAAAGCCCTCACGTTCGTCTCCAGGCTGATCTGGGCTTGAAGAAAGAGGTCTCCTTGCCTTTGCCTCTGTCCACCAACAGAAGAAGCAAGCTTGTTCTGCTTGACAGTTTTCAAAAACGTTCTTTAAGACACTTTGACGGCTTGTGAAATCCAATTTTTCATTTTACTTGGAAAGAAAGACTTTATTTCATCATCTCACAAGCTTTTTTATACCACTTTCAGCTTGGAGTAATTCTCTATGCTGTTCACAAATTTATTCTTCAAAGCCCAGAGCAAGGACTCTACCGTCAGTAGATATATTGATAATTAGTAATGATAATCAAACTAGAATACCTACCTTTGACTGTATGGATCACAATATACTGTGGAAAATTCTGAAAGAAATGGGAATACCAGACCACCTGACCTGCATCCTGAGAAATCTGTATGCAGGTCAGGAAGCAACAGTTAGAACTGGACATGGAACAACAGACTGGTTCCAAATCGGGAAAGGAGTACATCAAGGCTGTATATTGATGGCACAACCTTGTAAATCAACTATATTTCAATTTAGAAAATGTTGGAAAGATACATTAATGCGATAATTACATATTTTATTTTGGGGGGATATTATTTAACCTTTTAAATACCCTATTTACTTAAAAAAACCAACACTTGCCATGATACATAAAGTACAAAAAGATGCTGAATCTCCTTCTAACCCTGTTTCAAGTGACCCTAGTTCTTGCTTAGGAGAAAAATTTATCTTACAAATTTCTCCCGTGTATTTCCAGAGTTATTCTGTGAATATGCAAGCAGTTTCTGTGCTGTGTGCAGTATTTTTGTCTGTTTCTATTTCACAGTGTATTTTGGAGATTGCGTCATATCAGGGAAGTAAGCGCTTCCTCATTCTTTTTTTTATTGCAGCATAATATTCCATTTTGACTCATGTAACCTGTCTCCCATGGATGAGAATTTAAATCATTCCCGCCCCTTTGCTCTGACAAGCAGTGCTGCAATAAGCAGGCTTGTCCACTATTCTGTGTGCGGGGGAGTAGAGCTCAAGAATAGCTTCCAGGAGTCATGCGCCCATTTTAGAGAAAAGGCGCAGTGGCACTCCGCCGGCCGTTCCCATTCAGCGCGTGAGAGGGGTGGCACCTGTTCGCAAGTGTCAGCATTTTCGGGGGAGGACCACGTTCAAGAAGACGCTTCATTCTCCAGGACAACAGAGGCAAGAGGGCAGGCTCCAAACAGCTAATCTGGCAATAACGGTCTCCCGAGACCAGACAGGCAGGCAATTGTACCAACGCAGTTTACGTAGTTGAGAAGTGACTTGAAAGTAACTGTGGTTGGGAGCCATCTGCCTGACTGCCCTCACTCTTTCACATGTATGGGCGTTTCTGGATCATCTTTCTCTTACGAGCCAACGCTTCACTCCTCCCGAGCTTCGGGAGAGCGCAGCAGCCCGCGTGCCTCCCGCTCACTCGGGGGCTTTCGCAGGCGCACGGGCCTTTCTTTCCCTTAAAGCCCTCACGTTCGTCTCCAGGCTGATCTGGGCTTGAAGAAAGAGGTCTCCTTGCCTTTGCCTCTGTCCACCAACAGAAGAAGCAAGCTTGTTCTGCTTGACAGTTTTCAAAAACGTTCTTTAAGACACTTTGACGGCTTGTGAAATCCAATTTTTCATTTTACTTGGAAAGAAAGACTTTATTTCATCATCTCACAAGCTTTTTTATACCACTTTCAGCTTGGAGTAATTCTCTATGCTGTTCACAAATTTATTCTTCAAAGCCCAGAGCAAGGACTCTACCGTCAGTAGATATATTGATAATTAGTAATGATAATCAAACTAGAATACCTACCTTTGACTGTATGGATCACAATATACTGTGGAAAATTCTGAAAGAAATGGGAATACCAGACCACCTGACCTGCATCCTGAGAAATCTGTATGCAGGTCAGGAAGCAACAGTTAGAACTGGACATGGAACAACAGACTGGTTCCAAATCGGGAAAGGAGTACATCAAGGCTGTATATTGTCACCCTGCTTATTTAACTTCTATGCAGAGTACATCATGAGAAACACTGGGCTGGATGAAGCACAAGCTGGAATCAAGATTGCCGGGAGAAATATCAATAACCTCAGATATGCAGATGACACCACCCTTATGGCAGAAAGTGAAGAGGAACTAAAAAGCCTCTGGATGAAAGTGAAAGAGGAGAGTGAAAAAACTGGCTTAAACCTCAACATTCAGAAAACTAAGATCATGGCATCTGGCCCCATCAGTTCATGGGAAATAGATGGGGAAACAGTGGAAACAGTGGCAGACTTTATTTTTTGGGCTCCAAAGTAACTGCAGATGGTGACTGCAGCCATGAAGTTAAAAGACACTTACTCCTTGGAAGGAAAGTCATGACCAACCTAGACAGCATATTAAAAAGCAGAGACATTACTTTGCCAACAAAGGTCCGTCTAGTCAAGGCTATAGTTTTTCCAGTGGTCATGTATGGATGTGAGAGCTGGACCATAAAGAAGGCTGAGTGCAGAATTGATGCTTTTGAACTGTGGTGTTGGAGAACACTCTTGAGAGTCCCTTGGACTGCAAGGAGATCCAACCAGTCCATCCTAAAGGAGATCAGTCCTGAGTGTCCATTGGAAGGACTGATGCTGAAGCTGAAACTCCAATACTTTGGCCACCTGATGCGAAGAACTGACTCATTTGGAAAGACCCTGATGCTGGGAAAGATTGAAGGCTGGAGAAGGGGACAACAGAGGATGAGATGGTTGGATGACATCACTGACTCAATGGACATGAGTTTGAGTAAACTCTGGGAGTTGGTGATGGACAGGGAGGCCTGGCGTGCTGCAGTCCATGGGGTCGCAAAGAGTCGGACACGACTGAGTGACTGATCTGAACTGAACTGACCGTGTCTTGAGAATTTATTGCTTTATCCTTTCATTCTACAATCCTTCCCCCCACCCAATGTTTATTTACTTTTGGCTGCATTGGGTCTTGGTTGTGGCATGCAGGATCTTCGTTGCAATGTGCTGGCCTCTCTCTCGTTGGCCGTGAGGGCTCCCGAGCACATGAGCTCAGTCGCTGCGGCGCGTGGGCTTCTCTGTTGCAGAGCGCAGCTCCAGAGCACGGGCCTCGTTGCTGTATGGCATGTGGGATCTTGGTTCCCCAACCTGGGATCAAATTTGTGTCCCCTATGTTGGAAGGCAGATTCTAAACCACTAGACCACTAGGGTGGAGAAGGACATGGCAACCCACTCCAGTGTTCTTGCCTGGAGAATCCCAGGGACGGAGGAGCCTGGTTGGCTGCCGTCTATGGGGTCGCACAGAGTCGGACACGAATGAAGCGACTTAGCAGCAGCAGCAGCAGCAGCAGACCACTAGGGAACTCTCTCATTCTACAGTCTTGTGAAATTAAACTCCTACTCAGTATATGTTGCAGAGAAAAAAACTGAGGCCTGATTTAACAGGGGGTTAAATTATGCTTAATCCCCCACAGCGAGTAAATAGTAGAGAATCTGGATCTGGGTCAAAAACAAATGTTCTGGAATATACAATAGCTCTGATCCTCTGCCGGGGTGATGGTGCCTCCTGGGCAACTGGACAATGTCTGCTGACATCCTTGGTTGTCATGAGGGGTGGAGGGGGATCTGGAGCTGGCAGCCGGTGTGTAGAAAACAGAGATGCTGCTAACGCTGTTCAGTGCACAGGTCAGCCCCACAACAGAGGCCTTCCGGCCCCAAATGTCAGAAGTGCCATGTTTGAGAAATCGTGTGATATACGAGCAAGTCATTCAAACCAAAGCATTTCAGACTGATATTCATATCCTCTATTTTTCTGGGAGCCATAAATTCAAATTAAATACAGTGTGATCAACAGGATACGGTATGAATGGTATCAACTTGAATGGTATGAATTTAAGGTAATGTGACATAAAATATTAAAAATACCTGATCACAAATTTGATATATTGTGCATTTCCTCTCAAACTAAAAATTGGTCCAGAAACACAATTTCAGAGCTATCACGTTGAGGGTATAGGTATGGTGGTGTATCGTATAGCCAGATGACAATGCCGGTGAGCTGGCAAACAGAAATGTTTTGATCTGTGAGTTATTCAGGTGCAAATCCATTCCAAACATACGCTTGCCCTGTACTGAGGACTGAATGAAAGAGTGGCGTGCAGACTTTTATGTGCCTGCAGGTACATAAATAGGTTTGATTTGTCTCAACCCATAGGATTTGCTCTAAAATATCATTTCACCAATACTCTAGGGCTTGTGCATAATTCTTCTCGGAAATTATTCCTCAGATAATTTGCACTTATCAAACTTGTAATTATTCCAACAAATAGGAAGTTGCCTTTGAATGAGACTATTTCCAGAGCATACAAAGCAGGGTGATTTTAGATTGTTCCCGTGTCTCGGTCCCCAGCAACGTCTGTGAGCATCTGGAGGCGGAAAGTGTTTGCTCTTTAGCGCGCGGGATTGCCATTGTTATGAGAGATGCTGGAGGACATCGGGTCGCCCAGCCGCCGTAGCAGATGCCCGCGGAGGTGCCCGTGCGTCTCAGATGCTCCTTGCCTGTCCTTTTTCGTCAGCACTGTGGCAGGAGTGGCGGCTCAGAAGCCGCGCTGGTGGGGCGCTTACCGGCTCACCTGTCACTTCTCAGTTCAGCACAGGAGTCACTGCGAGGCACAGTGTGTTTCTCCAAAAATAAAAAGGGAGACTGTAAAGCAGGGGTTGGCAAACCTTTTCTGTGAAGGGCCAGCTCTTCACTGTTTTCGGCTGTGTGGGCCAGATGGTCTCCATTGCAGTGACTAAGCTCTGCCCTGGTGGTGTGAGCGCAGCCACCGTAGACAACAGACAAGTGAGCGCGGCTGTCTGCCAATAAAGCTTTATTGACAAAAGCAGGCAGGGGGCCTGTTTGTCAACTTCTGGAGGAGGAAATGACAACCCACTCCAGTATTCTTGCCTGGGAAGTCCCACAGACAGAGGAACCTGCTGGGCTACAGTCCATGGGGTTGCAAAGAGTCGGACACGGCTGAAGTGACTCAGTACGGGGTAAAGCCTAAGTATTTAAAGACACAGATAAGAACAGAGAGGTATAAAGAGATACTTGAAGTGTAGCCAAGAATGCTCACTTCCTCTCCACCACCCATTCCTCGCTCTTCTTTAAGATCAGACCTTTATACTCTTGAGGCCAGCAAGGTCTCCTCTTTAGTGTATCTATATCCCAGTCTCTCCTGCCGAAAGGAGTCATGCTTAAAGTGAGAGCAGAAAATATAAACGAGGCATCTGGGACTGCTCTCCAAAGAGGACTCATCTAACTAGCAGAAGCTCTTTGGCATTTGACCTTTCTCTCTTTTCAGGCCTGGAACATGGGAATGATTTTTGGAGTTAATGTGGCCATTTTGTGATTAAGAGGGTAAGTCCAAGAACATGTCAGAAACCTCAGCCTCTACATCTATAAGCCAATGAAACAAAGCCTGCAGCAGCTGACTCTGAAGCTGTTATATGAAAGAAACAACCTTTATATATACTTAAGCCAATGATGAAATTAAGTCTCTATTTCCTGCATAAAGAAAATTCTGTTGATAACAGACACATAGTGCAGCATACAAACACTAGATGTGACACAGTGAGTTGTGACTATTTTAACCATGAAGAGGCAGTATTTCTGATTCAAGACCTTGTCCATCCAGATCTGATGGCCAGTCGTGAGTCTAATCCTGACCTTAGATAATTACTCTGTCTATACTTCAGTTTTCTCCCCTTCAAAATTGGGATAAAAATATTACATGGCTTAATGGTATTGTCGAAAGACTTCAATATGACAACGGATGTATAAAGTAACTGGCAGATGGTAAGTACTCAGAAACTATTCATTATTAATGCGATTACTGTTACTCATTATTTTCTTGATCTGGTGAATGATTGTTCACTTCTGTGAAACAAGGATGTATATGAGAATAGTTGGTGATGACTTTTTTCCCATCCTCACTTTTCAGGTGTCCCCTTTATCACTGGAACAATACATGGAAATCCACCCACCATCTTGAGGTTTTTAATAGTTATTATATGTCTGACGGAGTGCTAGGTGTGGAGTTCTCAAGATGAGTAAGATAGTTCCTGTCTTCTGTGGGCAGTGGCAACCTGGGCAACAAGAAGATGTAATTATCAGGTGGACGATGGAAATATGAATGGAGTTCAGCGGGAGAAACCAAGAAGGTGTTCATTTCTACACTGCCGAACGGAAATGGTCTGAAACTCCAGAGGAACTGGGTGTGAAATATGAGTAATGAAGAGGGGCAGTCGATGCAATGTTATTAGTAACGAAGGATAATAAGAAAAAAAAATGTAAGCCTCAAAGAAAGTGCGTGAGCGAGCTTCCCTTTCCTTCCCCGGGCTCCCGCCGGCCGCCCCTCCCGCTCTGCGGGCGCCTTTTCCCGCAGGGAGACTCGGCGGCTCTGGGGTTCTGCGCGGTGCAGCCGGCGGGCGGCGGCGGCGGGGGCGCGGGCCGGAGGAGCCGAGGGCGGGGCGCGCCTGGCCCGCGCGGCCCCTCCGCGGCAGGTCGGCGGCTTCCTCGCGGGGACGGGCTCCCGGCGCGGGGCCCGCAGCCCGCCGCCGCCTCTCCCGGGAGAGAGACACGGCTGGCCGCGGGGGTCCCCGTCTCGGGTGCTTTTCTCTCAGCCCTGCTCCCATCTGTGAAGTCCTCCCTTCGTGCACTCTCCGTGGACACCTACTCTGTTTCACGGTGGTAGCCGTCTCCAGCTGGGATCCTGACAAACTCGGTGGCCAACAAGGGTGAGATCTCAGGGATTCGGGCCAAGTGTGATGCCATAGGGAGGGCTGGTGACTGCGGAAAACAGACGTTAAAGTGGCCGGTGCTCCTCGGCTCTGCCTGCTTGTGCCATTGAAAATATGATTCCAGTTTCGTCGGATCTGATTTATCAGTTCAGTTCAGTTCAGTCGCTCAGTCGTGTCCGACTCTTTGCGACCCCATGAATCGCAGCACGCCAGGCCTCCCTGTCCATCACCATCTCCCGGAGTTCACTCAGGCTCACGTCCATCGAGTCCGTGATGCCATCCAGCCATCTCATCCTCGGTCGTCCCCTTCTCCTCCTGCCCCCAATCCCTCCCAGCATCAGAGCCTTTCCCCATGAGTCAACTCTTCGCATGAGGTGGCTGGTGGAAATACACATTTTAAAGGCGGTTGCTTTGTTCTTTGTGTTTGGCTGCGCCATGCAGCACGCAGGGTCTTAGCTCCCCAAGCAAGGATTGAACTCACGTCCCCTGCATTGGGAGAGCGGAGCCCTAACCTCCGGACGGCCAGGGAAGCCCCAAAATACACATTTTAAAAGAAGAAATGTTCCTATTTGCAAAAATGCTCTGCGGGCCAAGGAAAAAATGTTTAAATTTGACCTGCGGCTGCTACTGCTATAAGCCAGCAGCGCTGGGCATCAGGGAACAGACTGCTCTACAGCAGTGCTGATGAGGGAGAGGGCCGTGGCACCACTCCAGCGCTCTGGCCTGGAGAGCCCCAGGGACGCGGGAGCCTGGGGGGCCGCAGCGCACGGGGTCGCGAAGAGTCGGACACGACTGAGCGACTTCACTTTCACTTTTCACCTTCATGCATTGAAGAGGGCAATGGCACCCACTCCAGTGTTCTTGCCTGGAGAATCCCAGGGACAGGGGAGCCTCACGGGCTGCCGTCTATGGGGTCGCACAGAGTCGGACACGACTGAAGTGACTTAGCAGCAGCAGTACTAATGATTGTCACCTCATGCCAACACAGCACACATTATTTTGTTTAATCGTTTCAACAACACCAACTTGAGGGAGGCTCTGTTTTCCTCCTTGTACGGAGGAGGGTGTGTGTGTGCGCGCATGTTCAGTCACTCAGTCGTGTCCGACTCTTGTGACCCCGTGGACTGCAGCCCGCCAGGCTCCTCTGTTCATGGGGTTCTCCAGGCCAGGGTACTGGAGCGGGCTGCCATGCCCTCCTCCAGGGGATCTTCCCGACCCAGGCATGGAACCCGTGTCTCTTATGTCTCCTGCATTGGCAGGCGGGTTCTTTACCACTATCGCCAACTGGGAAGCCCACAGAAGCGGACACTCGTATAAATAATTCCAAAGAGGTTACGTGGGCCAGCTGCGGCCGTGTCTAGGTAAGAGCCCGCAGGGATGTTCTGGAGCCCGAGCTCGGCCTCTCTTTTCCTCCTCCTTCCTTTTTGGTTGCACGGCACATGGGCTCTGAGTTCCCCAGCTGGGGGTCGAACCCACACCGCGTGCACTGGAAGCGCAGAGTCCTCACCGCTGGACCGCCAGAGAAGGCCGCCTTCTGCCTTTCTGATTCACTGGGTCACCGTGAGCAAGGCACTGGGGCTCAGCATTCTGCATCTCTTTATGTCTGTGACTGAATTAACCATTTTTTTCACTGGGATCTTCTGACCTTAACCAGTTGTCTGGGGTCCACAGACAACACCCATGCGTGTCACTTCAGTCATGGACCCGTGGACTGTAGTCCGCCAGGCTCCTCTGTCCACAGGATTCTCCAGACAAGAGAATCCACCCACTGGGGTGGGTGGCCACGCCCTCCTCCAGGGGATCTTCCGGAGCCAGGGATTGAACCTGCGTCTCTCTACGTCTCCTGCATTGGCAGGCGGGTTCTTTACTACCAGTGCCACCTGGGAGGCCCCTCTAGCCAACAGGCAGATGATTTCTGGAGAGGCCTACGGGCTTCCCTGGTGGCTCACACGGTAAAGAATCTGCCCGCAAAGCAAGAAACCTCGGTTCTCTCCCTGGGTTGGAGAGATCCTCTGGAGAAGGGAATGGCTGTCCTCTCCAGTATTCTTGCCTGGAGAATTCCATGGACAGAGGAACTGGACAGGCTACAGTCCGGAGAGAGGTCTAGGAAATGTTTGAAATTATAGGCACTTTTTAAATATGCACGTGTACCTTTTGCTGAGGAGCTATACTGTAGCTTTCACGAGTATCTCAGATGGAGAACCATCTGTCAGGGTGTTGGACAGAAAATTTTTAAAAAAGAAAAAAGCCAGACCCACTAGAATAGCTATAATAAAAAAAGAGGGAAATAACAAGTGTTGGTGAGGACGTGGAGAAATTGGAAAGGAACCTTTATATGTTGCTAGTGGGACTGTAAAATGGTGCAACTATTCTGAAATACAGTTTGGAAACTTTTCAAAAATTTAATATAGAGTTACCATGTGACCCACCCATTCCACTCCTAGATATATACCCAAGAGAGCTGAAGACACACATCCACACAACAACCTGTGCTCAGATGTTCACAGCAGCACTGTTCATAGAGGCACAAGGCGGAAACAAGCCAAACGTCCGTCAACTGACGGACGGACAGATAAAACGTGGACCATGCACGTAACTGAGTGTAATCTGGAAACAGAGAAGAATCGAGTACGATAACGCTGCAGCACAGAAGAACCTTGACGACAGAGGCTGGGGGCTGTCCTGGCGGCTCGCTGCTACAGAAGTCGCCGTGATCCGGGAGGAGCCCGCGTGCCTCGGGGGAGCTACGCCGATGCGCCGTGGGCCTCGGGAGCTACGCCGATGCGCCGCCGCTGTTGAGCATGTGCTCCAGGGCCGGGGAGCTGCAACAAGAGAACGTCGCTTGGTCGTGTCCGACTCTTTGCGACCTCATGGACTATCCAGTCCACGGAATTCTCCAGGCCAGAATACTGGTGTGGGTAGCTGTTCCCTTCTCCAGGGGATCTCTCCAACCCAGGCATCGAACCCAGGTCTCTCATACCACAGGCAGATTCTTTACCAGCTGAGCCACCAGGGAAGCCCCAAAATACTGGAGTGGGTAGACAGTATACCCCACCAGGCTTCTCTGTCCATGGCATTTTCCAGGCAAGACTACTGGAGCGGGCAGCCTATCCCTTCTCCAGCGGATCTTCTGGACCCCGGAATCAAACCAGGGTCTGCAGCATCCCAGGCGGATTCTTTACCAGCGGAGTCCCCAGCGAAGCAACAAGAGAAGGTACTGCGATAAGAAGCCCGCTCACCGCAACGAAGAGCAGCCCCGCTCACCGCAACTAGAGAGAAACCCACGCAGCACCGAAAACCCAGGGCAGCCGAAAACCCGGAAACCGTTGCGCTGGACTGCCCTGGTGGTCCAGTGGTTAAGAATCTGCCTGTCAGTGCAGGGGACACGCCTGCTGTGGAGCAGCTAAGCCCAGGCACCGCAGCTACCGGAGCCCCCACACCCTAGAGCCTTTAAAAATGAAACATGCCAAGTGTAAAAAGCCGGTCACAAGGGACCACCTACTGTATAGTTCTTTTTATAAGAAATGTCTAGAAAAGAGGGAAATCAATAAAAAACATGACATATTTATGAACTGAAGGTTAGAAAAATCTGTGTCCCTTATTCACTAACTCATCTGTCCATCCATGCACCAACATGGCCTTGGACGCCCACAGAGCACGCTGTACTCTGCTGAGACGTGAGGATAAAAAGGTGTAGTCCAGCTCATTCCTTCCAAGAGCTGATAGCTTTTTGCAGGGAGAAGACTTTAAACAAACAGGTGAATGAGAAGCTGCAGCTGGGACAAGTGTAACAAGTGAGAAGTGAGTGGTGGTAAGAAATTATCGATAACCTGAAGAACCTGGCTTGGTTCTGGGGTAAGGGCATTCAAGGAAGGCATCTCAGAGTCCAAATCTGGAGGTGAGATGGGAGTGGAGGTTGGAGGGGGAACAAGAGAGCGTACTCATCAGGGGGCAGCAGAACGCTGAGCGTGACTCTGGAGGGAAGTGGCCTGGGCCGCGGGGAGAAGGCCTGTGTGATGAAGCCAAAAGGCGAGCCAGGGTGGCGAGAGAGAAGCCGGCGGCTGGCACCGGGCCGGGCCGGGGCTCTTGGGGTCTCAGGTTATTGGTTAAAATGTGTCCCTTCAAAGAGGTACACTGAGGACTTCTGGGAGGGCCATCAGTCACCTTCCAATGCAGGAGGTGTGGTTCGACCCCTGGTCTGGGAGCTGAGATCCCACATGCCTCAGGACCAGAAAACCGAAAAAACATGAAACAGAAGCAATATTGTAACAAACTCAATAAAGGCTTTAAAAATGGCCCACATTAAAAAAAAAAAAAAAAAAAAAGTCTTAAAAAAAAGGATTATTGACGTCCTGTGTATGCTCAATCACTCAGTTGTGACCCAATGGACTGTAGCCTGCCAGGCTCCTCTGTCCGTGGGATTATTTACAAGCGAGAAACACTGGAGTGGGTTGCCACATCCTTCTCTAGGGGATATGTGAGACCCAATGGACTGCAGCATGCCAGGCTTCCCTGTCCATCACCAACTCCTGGAGTTCACCCAAACCCATGTCCATCGAGTCGGTGATGCCATCCAACCATCTCATCTTCTGTCGACCCCTTCTCCTCCTGCCTTCAATCTTGCCCAGTGTTAGGGTCGTTTCCAATGAGTCAGCTCTTCGCATCAGGTGACCAAAGTATTGGAGTTTCAGCTTCAGCATCAGTCCTTCCAATGAACACCCAGGACTGATCTCCTTTAGGACGGACTGGTTGGATCTCCCTGCAGCCCAAGGGGCTCTCGGGAGTCTCGTCCAGCACCGCGGTTCTTCGGCGCTCAGCCTTCTTCATGGTCTTTACCGCCAGTGCCATGGCATCTCAGAACATGACTGTGTTTGGAACCAGGGCTGTTGCAGGTGTGATTAGTTATGGCGAGGTTGTACTGGAGCGGGGTGGAGGGGCACCTGAGACAGACACGCAGAGGGCAGACCGTGCGATGACACAGGCGGAGACCGGCGTGATGCGGCTGAGGGCCCGGGGTCCGCCAGGAGGGCAGGCCCGCGGGGGAGAGGCGAGGAGGGCCTCTGCTCCGCGTTCAGAGCGGCCTGCCTGGCCGGGCCTGCGCTTTAGGCTTCCAGGCTCCAGAACTCTGCGGCAAAACCCTTCTGTTGTTCTAAGCTGCCTAGTTCCTTATACTTTGTTACAGCACCTGCATAGCGAATAGAACTGGGGGCTTTTGTCCCAAGAGCGTGGGGAAGACTCCGTGGCAAGAACTGAAACCGGGTGGGGAAGGGAGAGGTCCGGCCACACTGGAAGACAAGGAGGAGGCAGGGGTGCGTGCACTGAGGCTAGGTGACTGAAGGGGACTAGTTAGGAGCCTGCAGGGAGACTAGTGAAGAGCTTGGTTGCCCAGGAGAGACAACAGTAGTTTGGAACAGGGATTGAGGCTTCACGAGGAAGCTGAAAGAATGGACCTGGGTCCCTCAAGTGAGCGAGACACAGAGGCGTGTCAGTGAGAAGGGGACTCAAGACTTCTGGCTGCTCAGTTGGAGGAGAGTGGTGCCAATCACTGAGCTCCAGGGAAGACGGACTCCACAGGGTCTGACAGCGGACGGAGATCTGATACAGTGAAACACGCATGCACAATGAAGCCCTTTTTCTTTACATATACAGGATTGGAATATACACACCCTGCAATGCCTTTTATCTTCACGAATAAAGTTTCTGGGTGTCTGTTATATAAATCAGCACAGGGAAGTTGACCTCTTTCTTATGAATGCCTGATAATCCATTGTGAGGATGTATCTTAACAATTAATTGTAAATATTTGTTTATTTACTTGGCTGTGCCAGGTTTTGGTTGTGGCACGGAGGATCTAGTTCCCTGACAGGGATCGAACCTGGGCCTCCGACACTGGGAGCCCAGGGCCTTAGCCACTGGACCATCGGGGAAGTCCTGGCTTAATTTATTGAACCAATCTCCTATCGAGGCATTCAGGTTGTCTTCAGATTTTAGATTGTTTGATGGCAGGATTTTCACATTTTCAAAAAACTTGACCCCCTAAAAGAAATATTTTTACACGGACAGCCAGCATGCACATATATAACCCAGGCACACACACATATATACACAGCACATATATATTTATCAGAACTTCTGTAAACAGTACTTACCCTTCCCGCGTGCTGTGTGCTCCATTCCATGAAGAAAGTGCTGGTTGCGACCTGCTGCTGGCTCTCACCACCTCCAGGTAGACCACAGCCTGCAGTTTGAAGAACACCTTCAGCGCCTATTAAAGGAAAAGCAAAAATGCTTATGAGTTATTTAAACCTTACAAAGTGGGCTAAAAACGATTGCTCTTCCCGTTTTTCAGATCTCAAAAGTGAGGCACAGAGAGGTTGGACAAGTTGTCCGAAATCACGAGCTAGCATGTGGGGAGCGCCAGGCTTCAGATCCGGCTGCCTGACAGGAGTTTATTTTCTTGACCGTCAGCTTTCAGTACTTCCTCTAGCCTTAGGACTTGACAGGAGACAGGCATTTAGACCTGCACGGTTCTAAATAGCCTGATTCGGGGTTTTGCTCTGTCTCACTTTGGGTACGTCTATTCCTTTACGAGACAGTCAACAGCACAAGATGAGCGCACGCTGCTATTCACACGCCTTGATGACCACAGGAACTAGTCAGAAAGTCCCCTCCTGTGTGAATCTCCTCCAGCAACTCAGCATCAGCAAGACACAGCCAGAGTCCCAAACCCCCACACCCTCAAAGATCGGTGACGACCCCTCGCAGCACTGAACTGTAGCAAGATTACAGAAGCACTTCTGATTCAGACGGAGTGTGGGGCTTCTCTATTATTTATTGATTTCTCTCCAAAGTTATCAAGTTCTAAAGCCTAATTATTGGTGTGCGAGCGGAGACGTTTGGAGAATCATAAGCCCCTTCAGCTAATGCATGGCATATGTCGGAGGGATCCGGCTAATTCACGTGTCTGTCTGCACTATTAATAGAGAAGGTTACATGCCAGTTATCTAGGCTTCAATCAGCCCGTGTGGATACAATAGAGGCAGTGTTCACACACTTGACGTACCACATTCCTTCTCCAGCAGAAGCAGCTGGGCCAGATAAAGCCCACTGGGGTTTGAATATTTAGGAATCTCCTCCACAGAGCGCTGGGATGGGGACTGGATTGCTCCATCAACAGCAGGCATCTTTAACCTGGTTTCTTTTGAAAAAACGGCTCGGGTTTGTACTTCGCCGGTCTTTAAACATTTCCTGTTCAGGCTTGTTGGGTGGGTGGGTGGAGGTGCTGAGGAAGAAGACAGAGACAAAGACTCAAATAGCTTAACCAACAAAGGAGAGAACAAGAGGAAGGGGTGACTGGATTCCCATAAAATAACCCCAGGCACTTTCTCGTGCCCGGTGTTAGAACCGAGTAGGCTGAGGCATCTTCCCCTTAAGATTTCAGCCTCGTGTGTTCGAAAAAGATTCGTATGTGTGTGTGTGAGCATGTACATAGCTATATATTTCACCTCCATTTTTCCCTTTTTTTTTTATTTTTCATTTTCGTTTGTTTCCCCCTCTGCTTCGGAAACTGGACTAGAAGTGCTGTAATCTCATCAGAAAATGCTGCTTCCTTCCGGTGGTATTTTGAACCCAGGAACAGAAGCAGAAGTGTCTGGAATCACTGGAGAAAGCCCCAGGTCTCCTGAGAGCCGGTGGCGACTTTTTGTTGGCTGGGAGCACGCATCAGTGATCAGGCAGTTAGCGTGGCAGATGCTGCGGGTGTCGGGGGGAGGGGAGGCAGATACCTGGGGCTGCAGCCGCGTTTCCTCCCCTGCCCTCCGCCTTCCTTTCTCAGATCCCCGTATGGAAACAGCGCTGCTCCCCACCTGCCTAAGGTTACACGGCCCGACACAGGCACGGCTGCAGACAATCCAACCGGCCAGAGCCAGGCCCTGCCTCCCAGGCTGTTTCATTATTCCGCTGACATTACCCAAATACTGCGGCAGACTGCGATACCTTAAAAAAAAAAAATCACCAATAGCTAATAGACACCAGGCAGATACCCTACGCCAGCCGTGGTTTTGTGTGCTATTTCGGCCCAGCGTGTATTTTTCCCCACCCTCCCGGATGAAAATACAGTAATTAACTCCATGCAGTGGGGGGATGGGGGAGGGAATTCTTTTTTTTTTTTTTTTCCTCCCTAGACTTGAAAAGAAATTCTGGCAGATAATTTGGCTGAACATGAAAAGGGAGAGGCTGCTTACAACCGTCCAAATAAAGTGCTAGGTTGGTGAAGCTCCGCAGGCTGAGCTGGTTATTTCACCGCGTGAAAAGCAGACATTTATCTGTTCCCATGGAGATGTGTTTTCTACTAGTCAATCAGGCACTGAGGACAATAGCCGGTAGATCTTTTTTTTTCCGTCTTGAGAGACAGTCCTGCTTTATTTTAACGTTTCACTTCCATTTAAAGGAATCTAAATGGAGTCTCAGACATACCTGCAAGCATCGCTATTATCGTTTCAAGAGATCCAAATTAACTAGAAACTTCAACCGCCAAACAAGAAGACTGGGGTGTGACCACTCCTCCAATTTCAAGTCCGTATTTGTATTTCTCTCCTTATTTGTATAAATTTGGCTTCTCAACTTGACCCCTCCCTCCCAAATAAAATAATAAGGACATGTTGAAAATTTCCAAACAACTGTTGGGAAGCAAGAAGGGACCTTTCAAACAGAACATCACAGAAGCAAGACAAAACTGGCCCAGAAAAGAGAAAAAGACAAAACCTAAAGTGCTGGAAGTTGGACAAGTGGTAAACTTGCCTGAAAAGTGTTCATGCAGAAATGACTAGGGCTGCTATTGGACCTTCGGTGTTTGTTACCAGTCCCCAGAAACCAGATCACGTCCGTTTGCAAAACATGTTTACTTCGGTAGGTGAACTGCCGCGTAAGCGCCTGGAAACTGGGACCCACATAGAGACTTAGAGCTCTCCTTTCAAGAGTGCTTTCCCGCACTCCAGCTTCGCTCACGCCTAGCGCAGCAGAACGTGTGGGAGGTCTTCCTGGAGCTGAGTGAGAGGGGAGAGCGTGTTTCCAAGGGATCGCCCCCGAGGCCAGCTCTCAACTACGACTCCAGCAGAAGCCCCTGTACGGGATGGCCGTGTCACAGAAGACAGCAGACAGCCAGTCAGGATTTTATCATGAAGTCACTTCTTCTCGTTAATGGAGTCATTTGCGTGCCGCTCAACAGCGCAAGGCAGGAAAGGGAGTGCAAGGAGGCCTCCTGTGCACAAGCCCGGGCTTCTCTGGGCCCTGCGCCTCCAGCTCCCTGAGGGCAGAGGCTCCCGGGCCTCCAGGTGGGCCCTGGGGCAAAGGCCCCAACCGGGCCCCTCGGAAAGCCACGTGGCGGTCCCAGCAAGTAGCGCCCAGGGGAAGGGGAGAAACTCCAGCTGATAATGTCACTGATAGTGGACAGCATCCCGCTGCTAAGGAGGGAAAGCAGGAATCGGCCGCGAGGGCTCCTGGGAGTCTGGTTTCCCCGGGAAGACGGGGCCCACCTTTCTCCTGTATTGTGGGTAGCTGACTATTTCCTTCTCTTTTCTTCTCATGTTATTATTTTTTTTAATTTAAAAACAGAAGCAATATGTCATCTCTCTGAAAGATTCAAGCGGTACAAATTTCAGGTAAAAGACTTGAAGTGCCTCACGCCCTTTGCTCTTGCCTGTAGCCCAAGATCTCGATCGCAACAGCTTCTAGCACATCCTTCCAGACGCGTTTCATAAATATGCACGTGTTTGTGAGTGTATGTGCATGTGTGTTGTGTGTGTGTACACACGGGCACATGCTCTTTGTTTTAAATATACCACTGGAATCATATTTACAGACACTACTATACAACTTAGTTTTGTTTTTTTAAACTCAAGTTATCTATCAGCCTTTTTCTAAGTCTACATACATTTTTTAAAAATTAGCTATTCGTTTTTTGAGAAAAAATGAGGTTATACGTGCTCCTAGGATGGGGGTGGAGAGGATTCAAATCAAAGGGCTTGTGGGGAAGGTTGGGCCTGGTCCCTCCCCCGCAGACAGTCTCTGTGAGTTTCTCGGGTGTCAGGAACCGGCTCAGCACAGAGCAGGGGACACATTCATCAGGCACTCACACTGATCGGTCTTCACCCCGTTTCTTTCACCTTCCATTTTTCACTCAGGTCTCTTGGAGAGGGGTCCATGTTAGAGACACTGACCTTGAATTATTAAAGTTTTGTTGGGGTGTCGCTGCTCGGCAGTGTTGCTGGTTCACTGCTCACGGAGTGAGTCAGCGGCAGGCACCCATCCACCCCACCTTGGGCTTCTTTCCCACCTGTGTCAGCCCAGGGCACGGAGCACGGTGCCCGGTGCTGTCGGGAGGCTCTCACCATCACCCGCGGTATACAGAGGGTCCCTGGAGCAGGCAGGGAGGATGGGCGTTTTCAGTGTGGCAGGGCGCCTCTTGGAGAGGCTGGGCTTCGCGTCCTCCCCGGGTCCTCCGGGCGGGCCGGGGCGGCTCTCGGGCACCCTCGGGTCTCCCGACCACTCTGCTTCTCTGCTCCCACGCTCACCCACTGAAAGCGGCTCCTCTCCTCCACACTGTCCTCCACCGGCCTGCACCCGCAGAACTGGCTGAATTAACTTTTAAAAGAGGTTTAAAGCAGGGTATCATTAACCCATTAAAAGTCCATTATTTTTAATGCACCCCTCCCTGTGGTTTTTAATCTCTCCTCCGGCTTGAGAGTGAGAGGCTCAAGAAAAAGAAAAAAAAAAAAGTCCTGTTTCTCCCCCGCCCCTGCCCCCGCCCCTCCCTATCCAGAAGGCAGCCGCGCCGAGCGCACGCTTACACACCGGGTGCCCATGGTACATGCAGGGTTCATGCTGGCTAATTCCTCCTGTTTATTCCTCTATCTGGGGCTCAGAGAAAGAGCGCAGCTCACTCTTATAACTTAGGTGCAGCTTCCTGCTCTTTTTTTTTTTTTGGTGCAAGAGTGACGGCAACAGGGATTTAGAACAATGTGTGTTCTTGGAAAGAAGTGGGTGGGATTTTACGTTGTAAAACTGGTAGGTTGGTGAGGGACGCCCCCCTCTCGGGGGAGGAGTCGGCTTTCATTATCCAGTCAGAAACCTGGTGAAATCATGGATATGATTGAATCTTTTCGTTCATCTAGTGAGGTCTTTTTGTTCTTTGTTTTTGAGGTGTGTACTGCAAATTTCTATGACGCCTGGGAAGAAGGAAATTTGAGTTAAAGGGCCGGGCAGCTTCACATGACTCGTAACAAGCCAGCTAATTGAAAAATTTAATTCAGGAAGAGATGCAACGAGGCCGGAGCCAAAGAGGAACCGGGCCCTGTTGATGTTCAGAGCAGGAAAGCAGGAGTTGTCATCCCCGAGTTAAAAAATTCTATGGGGCTTGGAAAACATATCGCCTGCTGTATCTGTCATTGAAACTCACAATCTCGTTTGCTGTTTATCTTGAGGCTTGGGGAGGTCGCCTGCTGGTTAGGAAAAAAAGAGGCAAGTTTCTAGGGAAAAAATGCTAGTAATAAGAAAGGGAGGATTAGAAGCCCCAGAAAGACTGGGAGGTGTAAATAATATGTGGGCATCTGGCAATCAGCACAAAGAAAGCGAGACAAAGCCCAGCCTGATGCCGGAAATCCTGAAAACTTAAATGGGAAATCCGGATATAAGAAAGCATCCCAAAGGAAAAAAGAAAACAAAAATCCCTGGAGATGTTTTTCCTCTGTGATGATGTTGGTTCCTGGAGTAAATAAAGCTTGGTTTTGCCGTGGTGCTCGTCTGAGCAGCTCTGCAGTCAGAGGCACCAGCTTCATGATATGCCTTCAAGGGCTCAGCAGGCCAGCTCTGGCTTTTGGACAAAATGGGTAAACTTGGGGAACAGAGTTTTCCTCCAAAAAAGAGTCGAGATTTGAGGGCGGGAGGAGTGTTTGGTGGGGCGAGAATTACCCCTCTCCCCAAAGAGACTGATCTGTTTGGGTCACCTACCCACCTCTGTTCCTCTTTTTTTTTCCTCCTCGGACTTACCTTGAATGGAATTGCCTAAAGACAGAAAAGGCATTTTTAGCCAGAAGCTAAGTTAGGACCAAGTTAAACTCGCTGGACAAGGGGACTCGCTTCCAGACGCCTTCTAAATGCAAGCCTTGGGCTGATTGTTATCTCACCGTAAGAGGAGAGGAAGAAGCAGGAGAGGCAGCAGTTATAGGAGCCTTACGTGGAATGATTTATACCTGGATCCACTTTGTCCTCTGAGCCAGTAAGTGGTATAGTTATGTCTGTTTGGTAGATAAATGGAGACCGAGAGTCAGACTATCTCCAGCAGATGGTGAAGGACAGGGAAGTCTGGCCTGGTGCAGCCCATGAGGTCACAGAGAGTCAGACACAACTAGGCAACTGAACAAGAACAGCCAGATCACAACTAGAAAATGGTAGAGACGAAATGGAATTCTAGCTCCGCGGTTGCTACTTACAGCCTGATGGACAAATCCAGCTCAAGATCTGTTTCTGTAAATAAAGTTTTATTGGAACACAGCCACGGTCACTTAGTTATGTATTGTCTCTGACTATTTTTGAGCTACAATGGCAGAGACACTATGGCTTGCAAAGTCTACAATATTTATTATTAATACTTATTCCTTTACAGAAAAAATGTGCAGATCCTTGCTCTAGATCCCCTAAGCCCGTGCTCCTAAACCCATATATTTGCTTCTGCTCCAAAAATGCCTTTTTAATGTGCTGCTTAACAGAAAAAAATGATTATGAAATGTCAGAAATGATAATAATTGGGGAAAAAAGAAAGAAAAAAAATTATTGGAAAACTGAATCTGCTAGGATCCAAGGAAGATGTAAAACAAATGAAAACAAACTTTTCTCCTTTTCCCCTTTTTTTAATCTCAAAATTTGGAAGCATTTTTATCCTAAATTTAGAACAAACTAAAAATCTTCATTGCTTTATCAACTTTATCAAAACTGCATACAAATACTTTTCTGAAAAGTCAAACTTCTAGAGTAATTAAAAAAAAATAGTATTTTCCACAAGACTTAAAAATTCATGTTTTTGTACGTTATTTTCAAAACTGCAAGAAAAATAAGTTGTTGAAGTGAGAAGCTACCAGATTTGAATCTGATGTTTATCCCATGATAGTTATATACAAACTCTCATCATTTGGAGCTTTGTTTATAAATGTGAAAATTCTGTAACCAAAGAAGAATGAAAACCAAGGACAGTTGGAGTTTCTTACTCAACAGTTATTTTTTTCTATTATTGCCTACTAAACGGAAGCTGGAGATCTTGGAAACTGATCTGGTTGCCATGTGACTGTTTCGATGTTGTAACAGTGGCTTTGTTTTTCACAGGTTTCCAGGATTGATGAGTGTAACTGTACACCCATGTTTTTAAAGTTAATGAACAACATTAATAATAGTGTCTTCTGTGCTGGGCCCTGTGGGCTGTTCCTCCTTTCTCTAGGGCGAGTGGGCTTCCGTAGTTGTGGCTCACAGGCTTAGCTGCCCCGTGGCGTGTGGGATCTTCCAGGAACAGAGATCCAACTGGTGTCCACTGTATTGCAAGGTGGATTCTTAGCCAGTGGACCACCAGGGAGTCCAGGCTGTCAGCTCTGAATACACCGGCGCTAAGTCCTCCTGATAACTCTACAAGGAAGCCCTTGCTGTTTTCATTTATGAGAGAAGGACAATGAGGAGCGTGCAGGGCCTCAGCTGGCACGTGACTGAATCACCCCCAAAGCCCGACCTCACGCTCCGTCATCTTTTTGAGGGCCTGCCTTCTCGCTCACCCGGTTTTTACCTACTTGAGTACCTACCGTCTGTCAGGCACACGCATGGTTCTGGGATTCAGCAGTGAACAAAACACGGAGCTCAGTTAACAAGGTAAAGAGCAGGATGCTTGCAGCTGCCGAGGAGGGCCAGGGAGGGGATTCAGGAGGAGAGACAGGATGCAGAGGTCAGGCTGGGTGCGGTGATCAGGGGTGGGGGCCAAGGAGGCGATCCGTGAGAAAGGCAGGGGCCACAGGTGGAGACCCAGACTCGGGGAGAGCAGCGAGCAGAGGAGAGGGCAGAGGCGGGCCCTCGAGGCGGGAAGGTCTCTGGGCTGAGGAGTCCTGCTGGCCTCCCGCTCTCACCTGTGTGGCCGCCACCGAGACCAGCCCGGGCTTGACGGGCTTGGGCACCGCTCTCCAGGTGCAGGGTTATCAGACGGCACAGCCTCAGATCTAAGAGGATCCTCTGACTTCCCACTGTGAAACCTCCTTCCCCTTGTCGGACAGGGAAACGAGGCATTCCTCATTTATTTGTAACTGGGAACAATCAAAGCTACCAATTACTGAGTACATGCTGCGTACCCGACGCATCACCCTAGCTGCCTGATTGTATTACCTCATTTAATCTGCAAACAACCCAGTGGATTTCTGTGGTCTCAAAACAAGAGGATGCGACAGGGAGAGTGTCCAGGGCATTACTTTCTGGAATCTACATGTTTATGCTTACATGGACTTCTTCCTAAACTTGTCTGGGAATGCTCCAACATGCCTAAACTCACAGTTACCCTTTTAGTACGTTACAAAGAACTCTGGTGCAAGGAGTAGCCAGCAACTTTATGGAGCATTGAGGGGTAGGTGGTGCAATAATCTTCAAGGTAAAAAACAAATGGACTAATTCAAATGTTGTTTTTGGGAAACCCACCTTTGATGATTAATCAAGGCACCTAAATGTGGGCATTCTACATTACTTTATCTTAAATGCATTGCTTTTTTTTTTTGAA
Organism: Cephalophus harveyi; assembly: GCA_006410635.1. NCBI lineage: Eukaryota > Metazoa > Chordata > Mammalia > Artiodactyla > Bovidae > Cephalophus > Cephalophus harveyi. The sequence continues at coordinate 32,821 of SJYT01064576.1, forward strand.
AAATTTTTTTTTCTATTTTTAATTTTTGTTTACTTATTTATTGTTTTGAGGGGCTGTGCCATGCAGCATATGGGATCTTAGTTCTTAGACCAGGGACTGAACCCACATTCCCCACGTTGGAAGTCTGGTGTCTTAACCACTGGACAGCCAGGGAAGTCCTTTACATGTATTTCTTTCTAGGTAGTATTCCAAACAATGACAGAGGTTTAATAATATTATTTATTCTTATAAATGTAACTGAAAAGTTTTCTAGAACCTTCAAATATTTCAGAATACACTGGATATGTCTCAGGATAAAATATTTATATATATTTTTTTCAGATTTAGTGCATGATGTTTAATACATTACTTAAAACTTTGTCAAGTCATATAATGGATTATGGATTCCAATTCTAGTCATTCATTGTATTATGATTTTTAAAAAATATGTATTATTGTAGTAGACTTACAATGTTTCAGGTGCACAGCAAGGTTATTCAGTTATTCAAATACACATATATTATTTTTGAAATTATTTTCCATCATAGGTTATTCTAAGATATTGACTATAGTTCCCTATACTATACAGTAAACCTTTGTTTCTTGTTGCCTATTTTTTTAATTAGAAAAGATCATGGCATCTGGTCCCATCACTTCATGGGAAATAGATGGGGAAACAGTGGAAACAGTGCCAGACTTTATTTTTTTGGGCTCCAAAATCACTGCTGATGGTGACTGCAGCCATGAAATTAGAAGACGCTTACTCCTTGGAAGAAAAGTTATGTCCAACCTAGATAGCATTTTCAAAAGCAGAGACATTACTTTGCCGACTAAGGTCCGTCTAGTCAAGAGATCCAACCAGTCCATTCTGAAGGAGATCAACCCTGGGATTTCTTTGGAAGGAATGATGCTAAAGCTGAAACTCCAGTACTTTGGCCACCTCATGCGAAGAGTTGACTCATTGGAAAAGACTCTGATACTGGGAGGGATTGGGGCAGGAGGAGAAGGGGATGACAGAGGATGAGATGGCTGGATGGCATCACTGACTCGATGGATGTGAGTCTGAGTGAACTCCGGGAGATGGTGATGAACAGGGAGGCCTGGTGTGCTGCGATTCATGGGGTCGCAAAGAGTCGGACACGACTGAGCGACTGAACTGAACTGATTCATACTAAGTCAAACAAGTTTAATCAAAATGTCATGATTTTTTTAGTTAGGCAAAAATTAATGTTTCCTAAAATACATATATATTATACATATTTATATATAGGTATACAAAGCTTTTTTACTACACTTGATAAAGGCTTGAGAAAAACCATCAAAAAAAAGAGAGAGAGAGAGATGGAGAAATTGGAGAACATAAACTAAATGAAAAGGAAGCATTGAATATGAAATAGAAAAAGTGAAACAAGCTAGATAGAAGCAGATCATCATATACTCCAGTTTTCTTAAACATGGCTGCTCATCAGAAACACCCCTGGACCTCTGGAGAAAGAAAGCAATACCTGAGCATTTGTGTTTTTCAAAAAATTTCAAGATAACTCTGATAGGCATCTGGATTTTAAAAAGTGATTGCAGGTTTTTCTATGAGACCCTAGTTTTGGTGATACAGGCTTCCCTGGTGGCTCTGATGGTAAAGAACCCTCCTGCAATGCAGGAGACCGGGGTTCGATCCCTGGGTTGGGAAGATTCCTTGGAGGAGGGCCTGGCAGCCCACTCCAGCATTGTTGCCTAGAGAATCCTACAGACAGAGGAGCCTGGCGGGCTGCAGTCCACGGGGTTGCAAGGAGTCAACAGACGGAGTGACTAAGCGCAGCACAGCACACAGAGTTCTATTATTTCCCTGTTGACCAATCAGGATACGATGGTATTAAGTGAGAAACAGTTACATAATCACAAGAGTAAAACATGTTTATCAGTTTTCACAATCAATACCCAGGCAAAAAAATAAGAGATAAAATTGCAAGCCATAATGCGAACATGATTAACTTAACAACACAAAATAATTGTATAAAATTGCATAAAAATTGTAAAAATAACTGTAAAAATTTGTATAAAATATGCAGTGGGCAGGGCCGGGATCAAGCAGAGTGATGTGGTAACTGGGAGTGCATGCTTGCACATGTTTTCATCCCCCAAGCCAGTCTACTTCTTTGGGTTGGTGCATTTAAACCATTCACTTTTAAGGTAATTATGGATGTATATGATCCTATTACCATTTTCTTGACTCTTTTGGATTTACTTTCTGTAGGGCTTCCCTGATAGCTCAGCTGGTAAAGAATCTGCCTGCAGTGCAGGAGACCTGGGTTCAATCCCTGGGTTGGGAAGATCCTCTGGAGAAGGGAAAGGCTGTCCACTCCAGTATTCTGGCCTGGAGAATCCCACGAACTGTATAGTCCATGGGGTTGAAAAGAGTCAGACATGACTGAGAGCTTTCACTTCCCTTTACTGTCTGTAAGTCTTTTCCTTCTCTTGTGTTCCCTGCCTAGAGAAGGTCCTTTAGCATTTGTTGTAAAGCTGACTTGGTGGCGCTGAGTTCTCTTAACTTTTGTTTTTCTGGAAAGCTTTTGATTTTTCCATCAAATCTGAAGGAGAGTCTTGCCGAGTAGAGCTTTTTGGGCTGTATGTTCTCTTTCTTCACTTTAAATATATCTCGCCATTCCCTTCTGGCCCGTAGAGCTTCTGTTGAGAAATCAGCTGATAGCCGAGGGGAGTTCCCCTGCATGTTATTTTTCACTTATGCCTTGTTGCTTTTAATATTTTATCTCTGTCTTTAGTTTGCGTCAGGTGGATTACTTTGCGTCTCAGTGTGTTCCTTCTTGGGCTTATCCTGCCTGGGCCTCTGTGCTTCCTGGACTTGGTTGACTATGTCCTTTCCCGTGTTCAGGAAGTTTTCAGCTGTCATCTCTTCAAATATTTCCTCAGACCCCCTCTCTCTTTTCTCCCTCTGGGGCCCCTTTAGAGGGATGTTGGTGCGTTTGCTGTTGCCCCGGAGGCCGCTGAGGCTGTCTTCCTCTCTTTGCATCGTCTTCCACGTTCTGTTCCGTGGAGTGATTTCCACCCTTCTGTCCTCCAGCTCGCGGTCCCTTCCTCTGCCTCAGTCCTCCCGCTGTGCATTCCTGCCGGTGTTTTCTCCACCTCTGTCCGTTTGGTCCTTCGGTTCCTCCAGGGCTTTGGCAAACATTCCCTGCGTCTTCTCAATAGTTGCCTCCATTCTGTTCCCTGAGATTCTGGATCATCTTCACGATCATTATCTGAATTCTTTTTCTGAAAGGTTACCTATCTCCATTTAGTTGTTTTTCTTGGGTTTTATCTTGTCCCTTCATCTGGGACATAACTTTCTGCTTTTTCATTGTGATTAACTTTCCATAATACAGTTTTTGTTTTAGCCGCTGTCAGACTGTGTTTCTTCTTGCTTCTTCTGTCTGCCCTCTGATGGATGAGGCTAACAGGCTTGTGTAACCTTCCTGATGGGAGAGACTGGTGATGGGAAAAACTGGGTCTTGCTCTGATGGGCAGGGCCTTGCTTAGTAAAACTTTAATACAATTATTTGCTGATGGGTGGGGTTGAACTCCCTCCCTGATAGCTGTTTGGCCTGAGGTGACCCAAACAGGAGGCTCTATGGTAGGGATAATGGCGAACTGCAAGAGGATTGACGCCAAGGGGGACCGTCCGGTGCTCCCGAGCCTGCTGACCCACGCCCCCACAGGAGGCCCTCCAACCCTGGCAGGGGGTTTTGGCTCAGTCTCCTGTGGAGTCACCGCCCCTCTCCTCTGGGTCTTGGTGCATGCAGGATTTCATTTGTGCCCTCCAAGACTGGAGTCTGTTTCCCCCAGTCCTCTGGAAGTCCTGTAATCAAATCCTGCTGGCCTTCAAGGTCAGATTCCCTGGGGATTCCCAGCCCCTCTGTCGGATCCACAGGCTGGGAAGCCTGACGTGGAGTTCAGAACCTTCACAACAGTGCAAGAACTTCTTTGGTATTACCGTTCTCTAGTCTGCGGGTCACCAGCCCGGCGGGTCTGGATTTGACTTTGTCATGATCGGGCCCCTCCTACCGTCTCGCTGTGGCTTCTTGTCTTTGGATGGCGGGTATCTGTTTTTGGTGGGTTCCAGCGTCCTCCTGTGGATGGCTGTTCAACAGCTAGTTGTGACTTTGGTGCTCTTGGAGGCGGAGATGAATGCACGTCCGTCTACTCCACCATCTTGAACCTAAAACACTGTATTTTTTTTTTTCATACAAAATGTTTACTATTTTCTATTTCTTGTTAGGAAAAATGGGCTTATTTGCATTATGCTAAAGAATTTAAGATATCAGCTTAAAAATATTCAAGGGACAACATATTATTTTTTTCGAAATTATGCTGAGCATAGCCTGGCTGTTGTCTAATGCATGCATGCACGCTAAGTCACTTCAGTTGTGTCCAACTCTGCAACTCTGTTGATTGCAGCCCACCAAGCTCCTCTGTCTATGGGATTCTCAAGGCAAGAATACTGGTGTGGGTTACCATGCCCTCCTATAGGGAATCTTTCCAACCCAGGGACAGAACCCGCATCTCTGACCTCTCCTGCATTGGCAGGCATGTTCTTTACCACTAATGCCACCTGGGAAGCCCGGCTGTATCTAATAGTAAACACTAATTATTTTCCTTGCTAATAAAACACAGTTTACATGTACACACATACATGTACTTTTAATTTTATTTATCTTGACTGCTACCTGCTTCAGGGAAAGCTAGGACCTCAGCAGTCCCAGGGCATGAAGTATTGATTGGTATCAGCGGTTCTCACCCTCAGCCACAGGTCAGCTCATCTTCAGAGCTTTAACAAATTCTCAGTGCCTAGACCCTACTCCCAGCTAGTGTGGCTAAATTAAGCGGTTAATTTTATTTCTCTTGGGAATCACTGATTAAGGAATAGCCATGTGACGTAATTCTGACCAATCAGATGTGAAGTAAGTGGGATGGTATGTGTCTCTCAGATGATTATTCTTGCTCATGATAAGCCAGGGAAGAAGTATTCTCTCTTCCAAGTCTTGGGCATTTTGTGGGTGAATGAATGCCAGCAGGTGCTGTGGCAGCCGTTTTGTGGCTATGAGAGGCAAACCTGAGATTCAAAGCGAATGAACCGAGGCGGGCAGAACAAGATCCGAAGAACCTGGGGCGGGAATAATTGAATTAACCAGCCCTGGAGCTGCCCTAATAGGAGGCCATTCATGCATAGCCTTGGTGGTTTCTCTGTTTCCTGGAGGTCTAAGCGTCTTCAGTTTTACACAAGGAAAGTGGAACACAGGTTACGTGTGCTCTGCAGTCACACGGCTGGTGAGTGAGAAAACCAGGGTGTGAATCTGTCTGGATGCAGTTCCGTACCCTGAATGACTAAGGTGTAGGACAGGGATCGGCAAAGTATGGCTTGCTGGCCAAAACCCACTCACCACCTGTTCTTATAACGAAGGTTTCACTGGGACACAACCAGACCCGTGGCTTTACGCACTGTCTGTGGGTGCTTTCCACGTTACTCCATCAGCGCGAAGTGAGAGACACATAAAGCCCACAACGCTCAGCGTCTGGCTCTTGATGGGAAAAGTCTGCAGACTCTTGGCGGGGTAAGCCAGTCGTGGGGATCTTACCTTTATCAGTGATTGTGTGTGCGTGTGCTCAGTCAGGCACACGCGCTGCCTGTGACCTCATGCGCCGTCACTGCCCTGCCAGGCTCCTCTGTCCATGGGACTATCCCGGCAAGAATACTGCAGTGGGGTGCCATTCCCTGCTCCAGGGGGTCTACTCAACCCGTGCGTCAAATCCATGACAGCAATATATAAACTGTCAGTGTCTGGGGCTTTGTTTATATGTGTAAAAAAATCCATAAAAGTGAAAGTCGCTCAGACGTGTCTGAGTCTTTGCAACCTCATGGGCTGCAATCCGTGGAACTCTCCAGGCCAGAATGCTAGAGTGGGTAGCCTTTCCCTTCTCCAGGGGAGCTTCCTAACCCAGTCGAGGATCGACTACCTGACAGTTATTCTTCCCCCACTAACAGAGCCTGCATTTAGTTTGGCCATCAATACACCAGATGAAGGCTATTTGATCTAAGCCAGTCATGACATTCTTTTCCCCCCTTGTGGGAAGTTTTACTCCCTAAATACTCTGATTCCAGGGTGGGCCTGAGTGAGGCATGACGGCCTGCACTTCCTATGAGCTCCCAGGTGAGGCCAACGCTCCTGTTCTGTAGAACGCTTTGACCATACCTGGGGCTTCCCAGGTGGCGCTAGTGATAAAGAACTCGCTTCCCGGGTGCTCAGAGGGTAAAGCGTCTGCCTCTAATGGGAGACCCGGGTTCGATCCCTGGGTCAGGAAGATCCCCTGGAGAAGGAAATGGTAACCCACTCCAGTATTCTTGCCTGGAGAATCCCATGGACAGAGAAGTCCGGTAGGCTACAGTCCATGGGGTCGCAAAGAGTCGGACACAACTGAGTGACTTCACCTTCACTTTCTACCCATGCAGGCAGACCCAGGTTCGATCCCCGGCTAGGGAAGTTTCCCTGGAGGAGGGCATGGCAACCCACTCCAGTATTCTTGCCTGGGGAATCCCATGGACAGAGGAGCCTGGCGGGCTACCATCCATAGGGCCACACAGAGTCACACACGACTGAAGTGACTTGGCGCACATGCAGATCCTATACTAGACACAGAAAACTTTCTCTGTAAAGGACCAGGTATAGTAAATATTTTAGTTTTTTTGGCCCAGATAATCTCTGTCACAACTACTCAACTCTGCTATTCCAACAGCAACGTATAAATGAATGGGTGCGGCTATGTTTCAATAAAACTTTATTTACACAGACAGGTGGCGGGCTGGACTTCGCCTGCAGGCCACAGTTTGCTGACGCCTGGCTTAGACTAATCCCAGGTCGTGTCTTGTCTTCTCTGGCTAACTTGCTGACTAGAAGCCGGACCAGCAGCAATTCTCTTAGGAAGGATGACATGGGTGACGGCTGCTGGACTCCAGGTAAGCGGTTGTGATTTAAGCCAAGCTGCATGAAAGGGTTCTTGGGCTGTTTTTTGGCCGAGGTGACGGTTCACTGTTGCTCCACGGTCTAACTACACGTCATCATAAAATTAAGTCTCTGTCCCAATTCTGCTACTCCTACAGCCAAACGCTGCTCAGCAAAGCAGGCCCGGAACAGTCCACGCAGCCCGCTCCGGAGGCTCCAAGCAGTCTCTTCTTCCAGGCGCTCTGGGTGCACCCTGGAGGCAGAGTGCTCCCAGGCAGGCTTAACGGCTTTCCAAAAGCAGGGTTCTGTGCCCCCTGGTCAATGATACAATCACAGCTCCTCCCGAACTAGTGGATGGACACAGAATTAATTGGGGAGGGAAGGGTGTAGGTGAAGGATTGTCTGTTATATCCTGTAATGCATTCTAGTTAAGTCACAAGACTCCAACAGGTTTAGCTTCACCAGTGCAAATCCATTTCCAATACCATCAGGCCAATTAACTAGTTTTACCCATGGAAAACCTATTTCTGAGTTGCAAGAGAAAGAATTGTACTATTTACCTGGGGCCAAACTATGGTGGAGGTAATGAAGATAATGGCGACCTCCCTCAAAAGATCCCATGATGCACTGCTGCACTCAGTGCCCCCAGCCCTGCAGCAGGCCCCCGCCGACCCCCGCCTAAGCTGGAAACTCCTGGGCACTCACAGGCAAGTCTGGGTCAGTCTCTCATGGGGTCACTGCTCCTTTCTCCTGGGGCCGAACTGTACTCTGCATATTTGACTTATATGCAGAGTACATCATGAGAATCGTTGGGTTGGATGAAGCACAAGCTGGAATCAAGATTGCCGGGAGAAATGTCAATAACCTCAGATATGCAGATGACACCACACTTATGGCAGAAAGCAAAGAACTAAAGAGCCTCTTGATGAAAGTGAAAGAGGAGAGTGAAAAAGTTGGCTTAAAGCTCAACATTCAGAAAACGAAGATCATGGCATCTGGTCCCATCACTTCATGGGAAATAGATGGGGAAATAGTGGAAACTGGCAGACTTTATTTTGGGGGGCTCCAAAATCACTGCAGATGGTGACTGCAGCCATGAAATTAAAAGACGCTTACTCCTTGGAAGGAAAGTTATGACCAACCTAGATAGCATATTAAAAAGCAGAGACATTATTTTGCCGACAAAAGTCAATCTAGTCAAGGCTATGGTTTTTCCAGTGGTCATGTATGGATGTGAGAGTTGGACTATAAAGAAAGCTGAGCACCGAAGGACTGATGCTTTTGAACTGTGGTGCTGGAGAAGACTCTTGAGAATCCCTTGGACTGCAAGGAGATCCAACCAGTCCATCTTAAAAGGAAATCAGTCCTGAACATTCATCGGAAGGACTGATGTTGAAGCTAAAACTCCAATACTTCGGCCACGAAGAACTGACTCATTTGAAAAGACCCTGATGCTGGGAAAGATTGAAGGCAGGAGGAGAAGGGGACGTCAGAAGATGAGATGGTTGGATGGCATCACTGACTCAGTGGACTTGAGTTTGAGCAAACTCGGGGAGATAGTGAAGGACAGGAAAGCCTGGCGTGTTGCAGTTCATGGGGTCAGAGAGAACTGAGTGACTGAACAACAGCTTGTAAGCATAGCAGGAGGGGAGGGGGCAGGGCACCGCTTTTGAAAGAGTGACTTAGCCCGAGGACACAACAAAAACTGACTAGAATCAAATGGGTCCAAGACGGCAGACAAGCAGACTTTGGTGAGACCTTGATCCTCAGTCAGCAGGCGAAATGGCACACACAGAGGTGCCATGAGAGTTCCAAGGCGCCGTCAAAAGACCAAGGATGGGCAGCGGCCCAGCTCCCACCAATCTCTTCCCCTAAACAGTCGGCATACTCCTCCCACTCATTAGCATATGCAATCACCCAGTCTATAAAGACTAACCACGCCACACTACTTGGCCGCACTCACCCTCTGCGATGGTCCACGCTTTCTGTGGAGTGTGTTTCTCTGAATCTGAATAAATCCACTTGTTACCTATCACTTTGCCTCTCACTAAATTCTGCGATGAGACATCAAGAACCTGAGCTTCATTAGGTCCTGAAACCAGGTACCGTGGGTTTTGGCTGGGTTTGAGTCCCAAGCACATGGTTCAAGTTTCAATCTGAGGTAAACAGTTTCAAAACCACTGCTGGAGGGTGGTCCTTTTCACCAAGGGTGTTTGCTAACTTTAAATAATTTCTTCTCTAGTGTCAGTTAGCTGACCATACTCCTACAGTTGAATTTGGACTAATGTCATGAAGATCCCCTGGAGGAGGGCATGGCAGCCCATTCCAGTATTCTTGCCTGGAGGATCCCTGGGGCAGAGCAGCCCTGCAGTGCACGGGGTCACAAAGAGTCAGACACAACTGAAGCGACTGGGCGTGCACACGCATGGACCGTTTATCACACTAGTTATACTGGAGTATTTTAAAGTATAGCCTTTGTAACTAAGAAGTAACCACCTCTCAGAATCTAAGAGGATTTGTTGCAGGACTAGAGATGGTCCATTTCAAATTCTGGCTGAGAGTACATACTCAAAAAAAGAAAAAAAAAAAGCGCCATTGTTACTGTTCAGAGAACTGGTTAAGAAAATAGTACCAGCTTTTGTTCTATGAGCTTGCTCTCAGCCCGATGGCTTCCTGTGCCGTGTGCAGCTTTCTAACTCTACACGCTAGAGGCACAGACAAGGAAACCGAAGCACAGACCAGCGAACACGCTCGTCCTTGGCTCTGCTATCAGCGAAAAGTGAAGTCACTCAGTCGTGTCCGACTCTTTGCGACCCCATGGACTGTAACCTATCAGGCTCATCTGTCCATGGGATTTTCCAGGCAATAGGACTGGAGTGGATTGCCATTTCCTTCTCCAGCGGATCTTCCCGACCCAGGGATCGAACCCAGGTCTCCCGCATTGTAGACAGACGCTTTACCATCTGAGCCACCAGGGAAGTCCTAATCATTAAATAATAACTAAAATAACCAAGGTGCAGCCTTTCTAGGGCACAAAACAGATGAAAAAAAGAATAACATACACTAATCATTGGCTCATATTTTATACTCATTCATTTAGGTAGCCATTTCTTTAATCCTAATTTTTTTCTTTCCTTAATCAAACCCACTTCAAACTAAGGACATATATTTAGCTTAGCTGTGTCTCACACAAACCAGTAACAACTTAATGTATGTCTTCTTAATGGACCAACATACTTCAGATTGAGTGAGTGAAGTAACTATATTTCAGAACTGAAGTTTCAAACTGAACTGAAACTAATTTCAGAACTGAAGTAATTATATTCCTTGTTTTATAAATATCCTCAAAGTTGCTTCAAATCTAATCTCTTGCTTGCTCCCTTACTAGTTCAGTTCAGTTCAGTTGCTCAGTCATGTCCAACTCTGCGACCCCATGGATTGCAGCACTCCAGGCCTCCCTGTCCATCACCAACTCTTGGAGTTTATTCAAACTCATGTCCATTGAATTGGTGATGTCATCCAGCCATCTCATCCTCTGTCGTCCCCTTCTCCTCCCACCTTCAATCTTTCCCAGCATCAGGATCAGGTGGCCAAAGTACTGGAGTTTCAGCTTCAGCATCAGTCCTTCCAAAGAATATTCAGGACTGATCTCCTTTAGGATGGACTGGATGGATATTCTTGCAGTCTGAGGGACTCTCAAGAGTCTTCTCCAACACCACAGTTCAAAAGCATCAATTCTTTGGCGCTCAGCTTTCTTTATAGTCCACCTCTCACATCCATACATGACCACTGGAAAAACCATAGCTTTGACTAGATGGACTTTGTTGGCAAAGTAATGTCTCTGCTTTTGAATATGCTGCTTAGGTTGGTCATAGCTTTTCTTCCAAGGAGCAAGTGTCTTTTGATTTCATGGCTGCAGTCACCATCTGCAGTGATTTTGGAGCCCTGCAAAATAAAGCCTGTCACTGTTTCCATTGTTTCCCCATCTATCTGCCATGAAGTGATGGGACCAGATGCCAGGATCTTAGTTTTCTGAATGTTGAGCTTTAAGCCAACTTTTCCACTCTCCTCTTTCACCTTCATCAAGAGGCTCTTTAGTTCTTCTTCACTTTCTGCCGTAAGCATGGTGTCATCTGCATATCTGAGCTTACTGTTAATGCTCCCAGCAATCTTGATTCCAGCCTGTGCTTCCTTCACCCCAGCGTTTCTCGTGATGTACTCTGCATATAAGTTAAATAAGCAGGGTGACAATATACAGCCTTGACGCACTCCTTTTCTTATTTGGAACCAGCCTGTTGTTCCATGTCCAGTTCTAACTGTTGCTTCCTGACCTGCATACAGATTTCTCAGGAGGCATAATAGCTATGAAAAGAAGAGAAGCAAAAGGCAAAGGAGAAAAGGAAAGAGATACTCATTTGAATGCAGAGTTCCAAAGAATAGCAAGGAAAGGTAAGAAAGCCTTCCTCAGTGATCAATGCAAAGAAATAGAGGAAAACAATAGAATGGGAAAGACTAGAGATACCAAGGGGACATTTCATTCAAAGATGGGCTCAATAAAGGACAGAAATGGTAAGGACCTAACAGAAGCAGAAGATATTAAGAAGAGGTGGCAAGAATACACAGAACTATACAAAAAAGATCTTCATGACCCCGATAATCACAATGGTGTGGATCACTCACCTAGAGCCAGGCATCCTGGAGTGCGAAGTCAAGTGGGCCTTAGGAAGCATCACTACGAAAAGCTAGTGGAGATGATGGAATTCCAGCTTAGCTATTTTAAATCCTAAAAGATGATGCTGTGAAAGTGCTTCACTGAATATGCCAGCACATTTGGAAAACTCAGCAGTGGCCACAAGACTGGAAAAGGTCAATTGTCATTCCAACCCCAAAGAAAGGCGATACCAAAGAATATTCGAACTACTGCACAATTGCACTTATCTCACACGCTAGTGAAGTAATGCTCAAAATTCTCCAAGCCAGGCTTCAACAGTACATGAACCATGAACTTCCAGATGTTCAAGCTGGATTTAGAAAAGGCAGAGGGACCAGAGGTCAAATTGCCAACATCCGCTGGATCATCGAAAAAGCGAGGAGTTCCAGAAAAACATCTACTTCTGCTTTACTGACTATGCCAAAGCCTTTGACTGTGTGGATCAGTAGCTTACTAGGTAAGCACTTAATGGCCCTTACGGCTCAAGGTGGCCCCGTGGGCAGAAGACAGTGCTGTGGTTGTGCTTCCTGCCGCTGTCAAGAAGTGGTCTCCTGTGCAAACATGGAGACAGTAATGCTTCTGATGATTAAGGAAGCCCGGCACGCGAAACAGGCCCGCATCAGCGCACGGAGTGCTCAGTCAATTCTGTCTGCTGTTACCATCAGCCTGACTCAGATAAGACTCAGGCTCAGAGAATTAAAGTCATTTTCCCCAAGACCGGGATGGAGCCTGTGGAAACAATACCAAGACAACAGCGCCTCCTACCCTGAAAGAGCGCGCGCCAGTCGGGTCCGACCCCGTGCGACCCCGTGGAGTGTAGCCCGCCAGGCTGCTCTGCCCATGGAGTTCTCCAGGCCAGAGTACTGGCGTGGCTTGCCATGTCCTCCTCCAGCGCGTCCTCCTCCAGGGCGTCCTCCCGACCCGGGATTCACGCTGCGCCTCTTCGTCTCCCGCAGTGTTGGGCAGAGTCTTTACCGCCAGCGTCGCCTGGGAAGGATAATAGGGGTTGGGCAACTCTTTTGTCTGAGGCTTTCCCTGGTGGCTCAGAGGATAAAGACTCTGCCATCCATGCGGGAGACCCAGGTTTGATCCCTGGGCCAGGAACATCCCCTGGAGGAGGGCATGGCTACCCACTCCAGTACTGTTGCCTGGAGAATCCCAGGGACCAAGGAGCCTGGTGGGCCTCAGACCCCGGGGTCACAAAGTCAGACAGGAGTGGATGACTGACACTTTTTGGGAAGTTCAGGACACCTAACAGAGGTTGGGCTTTGCATTTAAACGAGGAATGCGGAAAAGCAAGGTCTCTGGGCAGTGTAGACTGATTTAGATCCAAAAGCCAGAGTTCTTGCTTTCACGTGTCCAGCGGAGAAAGTCCTGAGTTTACGTGTCCTCACCAACTACAGCTGGTGTTTACCCCTTTTTCTTAATCACTTACCATCTGAACCCCTCCTTTTTTTCCCACTGATTAAATAGTAAACCCACTTATTCTGAGAGGTTTCTGGCGGGAACCAGAGCCCAGTTTTCACTACAGAAACTGAAAATGTTGAAAACTGATTCGCAGCCTCCCTTGCAGGTGACTTAGGGCAATGTCATACGCCCTTTTCTGGAGTTTTTATAGGAGGGAGACTATTTCCTGTTATTTCCTGCAAAGCAGAAAAAGGTTTGTGGTTAAGAGTGTGGGAATGGGATTCTGAGGGCTCGACTCTAAAACTTCAGAAATTACAAAGTGGGTGGCTTGGGACCAGAGAGCCTCAGTTTCCTCATCTGTGAAATGGGCATAAGATGGCTCACCTCTTAAAGGAATAATCAAGATTTAAGTAGTGTCTGGCACCTCTTGGCAATGTAAAGTCTCGTTCTGTGGAAGAAAGGAGGGGACCAGGGCGACGCCTCTCAGCGAGGAGGAAGGTGCACGTGCACCTGACCCCCCTGGGCGGCTCGCTGCTGCAGGGCTGGAGAGTGCCTGAGACTGTATTTCTGATCAGCTCCCAGGGATGCCGATGCTGCTGGCCCTGACCACACTGGAGAGACCCTCATCTCAAGCCTACCCTCTGAGAACTCTTCAGTTCTCCTTTTCCATTTTCAATGGCCATAGATTTAAATTCCAGATTCTTTCTTTCCCTTCTCTGTTTCTTGCTTTGCATTTTGAGTGATGACTTTTCCTCGCCTGGGTTCCTCTCACACTGACTGTTTTCCCCAGCTTTTTTTTCTGGCTGCGTCAGGTTCTCAGCCGTGGCACCCACGATCTTTGTACGGCACGCGGGACCTTCCTTGGGGCACAGGGACTCTCTAGCTGTGGCGCACGGAGTTTTCAGTTGCTCCAGAGCATGTGGGATCTGTGTTCCTCCACCAGGGGTGAAACGCGAACACTCTGCATCACGAGGTGGATTCTTAACCCCCGAACCAGCAGGGAAGTCCCATTTCCCACTTTTACTCTTCATTTAATACAGACGAACTGAGCTGTGGCTCCTGTCCTGCCGGTTATGCTCAACCAGGCAGCCTGCTTCTATCTGTCGTCTCCAGATTAGACATTATTTTCTGAGCTGACTAGTTGATAAGTCTTCAGCACGCAAATCTTGACACCTTGATGAGCTAGCGTCATGTCCATCTTGATTGGTGGTTTGTAAATTATGGTTCCCGGGCCACATTTGGCCTTTTGCTTATCTTGTGAATAAAGTTTTCTTAGAACCCATGTCCATTCGATCATGTATTGTGCCTGGTAGCTTTTGCTCTATAACAGCGAAGCCGAGCAGTTGTTGATGGAGAATGGATAACCCACAAAGCGAAGATACCTACCCTTTTCAGAAAGTGTGCGCCAGCTCTGGCTGGATCAGGGGTCGACTGCTCTAGGGCGGTGCCTGGCACTCAGCGGGCCCCCAGAAACCACGTTTTGAATATATTAATATATTAAGGATGAGGTGGTTGAGTGGCATCACTAGCTCGAGTTTGAGCACAGCCTGGGAGACCGTGAAGGACGGGGAAGCCTGGGGTGCTGCAGCCCGTGCAGTCACAAAGAGTCGGACACGACTGAGGGGCTGAACAGCATTAATTATCTCATTTAATCCTCCTCACCACTCAGTGAGCTAGATCCTATTAAGAGTCCACAGAACTGAAACTCTAAAGTCACACTTAAAAAAAAAAAATGAATTTGCCACTGAAAACTGATTTGATCTGACCTGACTCATTTGGCTGCAAAATGTGACCGGAACTAATGCAAGGCTTTTGAAGGCCTATATTTATCTAATTCAGCCTTTCTATGTTTCCCAGCAAACCTAACAGTGAGGTGGATTAGGAGTGCCGCCCCAGGCCCTGCTGAGAAGCTCCGTAACATAATGAGCTCCGCAGCATCATTTTCCACTTCTGAAGTCCCCAGTTCCTGAATCCCAGAAGCATATTCAGCCATAAGGGTTTGCATAAGAGATACAGATGTATGTTCTTCCTTATTTCAAAGCTGAGGAAGAGACCAAACTAAATAACAACGTTTATTCAATGGATATTGTTGCTGTTCAGTCACTAAGTCACGTCCAGCCATCTCTGCAACACTGTGGACTGCAGCCCGCCAGGCTCCTCTGCCCATGGGCGTCTCCAGGCAAGAATACTGCGGTGGGCTGCCATTTCCTCCTCCGGGGGAGTCTTCCCGGCCCAGGGATCTCCTGCACTGGCAGGTGGATTCTTTACCACGGAGCCATCAGGGAAGCCCAAGGAACAGAGAGAAAACTAAGCGACAGCGCTTCCGCGGCGGGCGGCAGGGCCCAGACCTGAGCCCAGGAGTCTGGCCCCCGAGCTGTGTCTGGACCCCCTCGGCTCTCTGGCTCCGTCGGGAGAGGGCTGGGGCAGGTCAGCTGCTGGACTGAGGGTGGTGAAGCTGCCGGGGCTTGTTCCCACCCCTGGCTGGTGCGCCTGCTGCGGGGGTCGCCTGCCTTTCTACGCTCAGAACATCCTTGCAGGCCAACTGCCGCAGCCATAAACGTGCGTGTGAAACAGCGGCGCGCGCGCGCACACACACGCAGGCCAACTGTCGCAGTCATAAACGTGCGTGTGAAACGCGGCGCGCACGCGCACACACACACACGCAGGCCGACTGTCGCAGTCATAAATGTGCGTGCGAAACAGCGGCACGCGCGCGCACACACACACGCAGGCCAACTGTCGCAGTCATAAACGTGCGTGCGAAACAGCGGCATGCGCGCGCACAAACACGCAGGCCGACTGTCGCAGTCATAAACGTGCGTGTGAAACAGCGGCGCGCACGCGCACACACACGCAGGCCGACTGTCGCAGTCATAAACGTGCGTGTGAAACAGCGGCGCGTGCGCGCACAGACACGCAGGCCGACTGTCGCAGTCATAAACGTGCGTGTGAAACAGCGGCGCGCACGTGCACACACACGCAGGCCAACTGTCGCAGTCATAAACGTGCGTGTGAAACACGCGGCGCGCACGCGCGCACACACACACGCAGGCCAACTGTCGCAGTCATAAACGTGCGTGTGAAACAGCGGCGCGTGCGCGCACACACACGCAGGCCGATTGTCGCAGTCATAAACGTGCGTGTGAAACACGCGGCGCGCGCACACACACGCAGGCCAACTGTCGCAGTCATAAACGTGCGTGTGAAACAGCGGCGTGCGCGCGCACACACACGCAGGCCAACTGTTGCAGTCATAAACGTGCGTGTGAAACACGCGGCGCGCGCGCGCACACACACACCTCGGCACGGAGCTGCGCACCGTTCTGTCTCTGGAGCTGCGTGTCCTCCTGTTTCCGGAGGCTCATCCGGATGAATCCGCTGGCAAAACCCGCTCGTGGCGGGCCGGGGAAGGAAAGCAGCTGCTTCTCCCGCCGGGTGGGGCTGAGCCGAGCAGCTGGTCTTTGCGGTTAAACTCTGCCTCTCTCAAGGCACGGCCCTTTGTTAAAAAAAAAAGAAAGAAAGAAAAATCATGACTGTTCCTCTGGCTTCGGGAGCTGCTCTGGTCTGAGCGCTCAAAGCCGCCGCTCACAGGAAAAGTCTAATTTGTCTTTTGCGGACGGAGATGAGAGCAGGGCGAGGGGCGTGGTAATGCTGCTTCCGGAAGCTTGAAGGCCTCGGCTCCCTTCAGGCAGGAGGGGAAGTGAGCTCCCCTCGCGTGCTTCAAAGCTTCCTTAAGAAGTTGCCTCCAGAAGGCAGTGGAAAGTTAGCACGGTTTCAGCATGCAAGATTATCTTTGAAAAAGCTCAGAGGAGACGGGCTGTAGCGTGGCCAGGAGGAGACACTGTTGATTAAACACAGTTGTAGGCTGTGAATACGATATGGTTTCCTCTCTGGGTAACACAAGGGCACGTATCTACATATGTGTGTGTGTGTGCGCGCGAGTGTGTGACAATACAGAAGAAGGATAAGAAGAACACACCCTCAGTATTAACACAGGAAGTAAATGAGAAGCAGGCGGGGGTGGAAGAAGGCGTGTGTCGGAGAGAGAGGGGGCAATTTTCTATTTTCAATCAAACGCGCCAGTACTCTTACATTGTTTGTGTAATCAAAAAAAAAAAAAAAATCCAATAAAATTGACTTGCAAAAACAGACAGGCAAACAAAAAAGTCCCGCAAGGCATTGCTTCAGAATAAACAGAAATCCCTTGACTTCTAAGAATTAGGAGGCTCCAGATACCAAAGGTCTTCCTGGTTTGGGGCCTTCCTAGTTCGTTCATTTTTGGAAGCTGACTTCAAATGCTACCCCACCCCCGGAACAAGGCGGACTCCTTAACATTGTTACCGAAACTTGTCTGCTGAACAAAAAGGAAGTGTTTAATTCTCTCCTCTCTTGAATACTCTCCTTAAAGTTTTGAAGATTAAAAAAAAAAAATCATCTAAATGACTGATGTTCTTTGTAATTTATCCTTTAAAACCACATCCTACTAGATTAAGGCATCAAATCCTAAACTTTGAATGCTAAAGAGCAAAATCACATCTAAAAACCAACCTTTTTAAAAACCTGTAAGGGAAAAGAATCTAAAAAAAGAATATATATACACACATATGTGTGTGTGTGTCTTAACTGAAGCGCTTTGCTCTATACCTGAAACTAAGACAGCACTGCGTATCAAGTATACTTCACTAAAAACAAATAAATGAATAAAAAATAACCTTTTTCAGAGACTAAGAGTGTGTTGTGCTTAGTCGCTCAGTCGTGTCTGACTCTTTGCAACCCCCTGGACTGCAGCCTGCCAGGCTCCTCTGTCCATGGGGATTCTCCAGGCAAGAATACTGGAGTGGGTTGCCACACCCTCCTCCAGGGGATTTTCCCAACCTAGGGATCAACCCAGGTCTCCCGCCTTGCAGGCAGATTCTTTATCATGGGAGCCACTACTGAAAACAAGCTGTTAGCCTTTTTACTTTCAGGTTACGTTTCAGTTGAAGTTTCACTGGACTGGTACTTTTCCACTTCGCTTTTTAAAACTCAGGTTAAATAGAACATAGAAGATGAAAGTGCGTGAGGCAGGTGGTGATGGTGAAACTGAGGAAAGGGCTCCCTCTTCCTGCATTCCCCTCCATCTACACAGACAACAGGAACTCAGCAAAGTGGTGGCTACTGGCCAGGCACAAATTGAGAAGCTTTTCCAGCTTTGAATCTGAAACGGGCTTTTCTTAGGAGAACAGCATGCTTAATTACTGGGTTTCCCAGATGGCTCAATGATAAAGAATCTGCCTGTTAATGCAGGAGATGCAAGAGATACGGGTTTGATCCCTAGGTTGGGAAGATCCCCTGGAGAAGGAAATGGCAACCCACACCAGTATTCTTGCCTGGAGAGTCCCATGGACAGAGAAGCCTGGCAGGCTACAGTCCATGGGGTTGCAGAGAGTCAGAGCTGGCTGAGCACACACACTCTTAATTACTGGAGCTTTAGTCATATATGCTGAAAGAATAAACTACCAGCATGGGAGGATTTAAAGATTTATGAAGCAGGAAACTATTCTCTGAAGACTGAGACTTTTAGCTTCACAGATACATCTCTGGTAGGTGAAAGTTTGTCAAAATCCCTCAGGTTTGCAGACTTAGGAAAGGGTGTTAGAAAAAGTCTGCACCCACATTTTAGAATGTGTTTTTTTTTTTTTTAATAAGGATCATGTAAGAAATTTTGTTTTCATTGATCAAATGAGATGAAAAAAAAAAAAACAAAACTTGGCCCAAATGTTAGGTTTTGTTCCTGTCCTTTTCAAAGCACCTCTTGTCATATTATTTCTTCTTTGATCCTCGTAGCAACATGAAGGCTGTCAGAGTGAGTAACTTCCATGTTACAGAGGAGAGAGAGGCATAAAAGGTTAATTCATGCATGTAAATAACTGGCCAGAGAGTGTTTAGGATTCCCAGTCTTTTTTGCTTAACCTTTTGAGCAGAGACAGGTATAATGTCTATCAGATTTTATTCAGGTGCAGTTCAGTCAATTCCAGGCTTCATCTTGTGCTAAAGGTTCTGGAAAAATGTCCAAGAGTACAATAAAATTCAAAGAAGAGGTTTATTTAACCATGGTTCACCGTCTCCCCCACCCTCCCAGCAGATACACACCACAAGCGTTTGCGAGCCCTGCCAGGAGCTTGTCTATTTTTACTTTATTACCTGAGGTGACTGTTCAGCTGTTGGTCTTCTAGGACTGCACCTGGTCTGTGCGAGTGGACGGCAAGGTGATTCTGTGGACGCAGATAATGACTGGAGACAATCCCAGGCTCCCTTTTACTCTAGGGGTGTGCCCCTTCATTTACAGAAAGGAAGGCTGAGTCACGGAATGGAAAACCACCGGGACACAGCAGGTCAGTGGCAGAGCAAGAAGCAGAGGAACGGGCTGCCTCGTACTGCCCGGCTTAGCTTTCAGACTCAGTTCTCTCGAAGGCAGACTCTGATCCAAAGCTTGAGTTCTTTTCCATTGCAGCAGAAACTCAAATGTCTCGATTCGCTTAGACTCGCCGGCTAAGTGGGTGATCATCTAGGTTTTGCTTAAGGAAAAATAAATAAAGCTAACTTGATTGTTGTTTCGCCACTAAGCCTTGTCTGACCTTTATAGCTACCAGGCTCCTCCGTCCATTGGATTCCCCAGGCAGGAATACTGGAGTGGGTTGCCTTTTCCCCCTCCGGGGTATCTTTCTGACCTAGGAATCGAACCTAGGAATCTCTTGCATTGGCAGGCAGATTCTTTACCATTGAGTCACATGGGAAGCCCCAAATTAACCTTGTCCAAGTACAAAACACTGAAGTCAGGAATTTAGTGGTGGTGAGGAGCAAGTAATAGTTTTCAAGCACGTACAGAAGTGATGTAAAATTAGCAACAGTAATAAAGCTAATTATAAATAATAGTAACAGCTCACAGCTATGTATTTAGGTATTTTGCAAATATGAACTCATTTAATGCTCACATCAACCCTATGAGGTGGATGTTACTATTATTCCCACTGTAGACCTGAGAAAACCAGGGTACAGTGAGGTTAAGACACTTGTTCAAGGCTGGTAGTGAAGAGACGTTACGGCTGTCATCCCTGCCCTGGTGGCGCTTGCTGTTGCTTAGTCGCTCAGTTGTATCTCTTTGCAGCCCCATGGACTGTAGGCCTCCGGGCTCCTCTGTCCGTGGGATTTCCCAGGCAGGAATACAGGAGTGGGTGGCCATTCCCTTCTCCAGGGGATCTTCCTGACCCAGGGATGGAACCTGCGTCTCCTGCATTGGCAGGCAGATTCTTAGCTGTTGAGCCACCAGGGAGTCAGCCCCTGGGGGTGATTGCAAATGCAGCTTCAGTTGCTCTCGCCCCTCTTTCTCCTAACTCGCTGCTGCTCTTTCTCCAGGACAAGGGCTCTGCGGCCTCAGGGCCACCATACTTCGGCCCCTCCCTCCGCCTGGAAAGCTCTTCCTGTCTCTACGCCAACATCCCTCATAGAAAGCCTTCTGCAAGCGCCCCCTGACCTCCCGCTCGGTGCCCTCCCGCCCCGCCGCCCCTCCCTCTGCTCCCCCCTCCTTCGTGTCTAGCGTGGAGGGGTCCCGAGAGCCAGGTCGCTGGGTCCAGATGCTGCCTGAGGCCATGAGGCGATGCTTGAAGGCAGTTGCTCTGAACCCAGGAGCTGGTGACTTCACTCTTCCCCAGGTGAGAGCTTCGAAATGAGTCTTGAACTATTTCATCAGGAAGAACGTGCGGGAGTGGTGATAAATGCAAAACCAAACAAATGTAGAGAAACTGCTGTCCGCCCAGGTCAGGAAGAAAGGGAGAACGGTCTGCGTGCACAGAGGTTTTTAAAGACGGCGCTTGCCAGAGCGCGATCCGAGCCACCTGCCGCCACGGTCCGCCCACGTGCCTTTGAGGAGCAGCGGCCTTCCTGCCCTGCCTGCAAAGGCCGCCCGGATAAACGCTGCTGATGGCCGGGGCTGCAGGGAGAACCCCACTCAGCGAATTTAGTGTCCCCGTGAAGTCCTGCATTTCACGTTTTAAGTTTGTTTTCAGAGTTCTCTTCCAACCCAAATAAACCCAGGCTCACAAATGAAAGGACTTGGGTGGTTACTTTCTGAGGCTCGGGGAGCAGGCCAGGAAGCCGACTTCGCTGGACTCCCGGCGAGCGAGGCTGCCGGGAGGGGAGCCGGGCGGCCGGGGCTCCCGGCGCAGCCGCACAGCTGCTCCCCGAGACGGGGCGAGCGGCTCGCTCAGCCAGCCCGCCGAGATCCCCTCTCCAGGACCTTCTGTCTACATTCTGTCAGGCTTGCTGGTTGAATTTCTCCATCTCTTGCTGATTTCACGCATTCATTCATTCAACAAACAATTATGGGGCGCCTACTGTATGCCTGGTACTGTGCTCCAGAGGCCCGCTCTCAGGTCACTTCTCTACTAGGGGAGCTAGTAAAACACGGGTAACCAATGGATGAGCTTATAAACCAATGCAGAGCCGACTAGACTGTCTATTTAAGATAATTGCAATGAGTAGAAGAACTGTATTAACACATGAGGAGTCTTGAGAGACTACTTACCACATGAATCTGAGCAAACCCCCGAGGTAGTGGAGGTCAGAGGAGCCTGGTGGGCTGCAGTCGGTGGGGTGGCAAAGGGTTGAACACGAGAGCAACATTTTACAAATGGGGAATCTAAGAAGCCTAGAGGTTAAGCATCTTTTTGAAAAAGTCCCACAGCCAGCTGGATGGTCAGTGGGATTTGAAGGTCGATCATACGGATTTAGGATCTGTCTTATATCCATATGGCTGGCCTAAGTCTGATTATTGTTAAATGAATTAGGTAGTTATATTTTTGGCTGCTCTGGGTGCTTGTGGCAGGCGGGGCCCTCTCCGCTGCAGCGCGTGGGCTTCTCACTGTGGTGGCCCCTCTCTTGCAGAGCGCAGGCTCGAGGGCGCGAGGCCTTCAGGATCTGCGCACGTGGCTCGGTAGCTGTGACTCCTGGGCCTTGGAGCACAGGCTCAGTGGCTTGGTTGCCCCTAGGCATGCGGCATCTTCCCGGGTCAGGGATCTAACCCACGTCCCCTGCATTGGCAGGTGGATTCTTTAGCCACTGGACCACCAGGGAAGTCCCTCAGTCTGATCTTTAAGACAGCCCGTTAACAAGTAGATGGCAGGAAGTGACAAGCACCACGAGGAGGGGGGCGGTGACCTGGGGGTGAGGAATGTGACTGGTGGGTCAGTGGGCAGCGCCATGAGGAGCCAGAAGGCCACACGCATGCCCAGGGCGTGCGCCAGGGGCAAGCTGGTTAGTGGGGAGCCACAGGGGCATGAGCAGGCTGGGAGGAGGGGGCAGATGCTGGTGGGTTTTCAACTCAGCTGCTCTTCAAAACAGGAAGCTCCTTAATGGGTCATCTTGCTCAGGGTTCTGTGGGGGCCTGGGGTGACTGGCATTTGTCAGAGCTCAGGGGTATGCAGAAAACTTATTTCACAGCATCCCTCAGGGCTGAAAACCTTTGAGTGTTTTTGAATCTGTCCTTCTGTCCTGAGCACAACTGAGCTGCCCGAATGATCGGTGGTCTGACCTGGGCTGCAGTTCAGGACCTGGTGACCCATGGTCAACGCCAGTGAACCTGTAGCCGTTTGAATGGCACTCACACTCACCTCAAGACTTCCCCAAAGCAGTGTTTCCTTGGTTGTGGTTTGAAAATAAATTTTGAAGATTAGATTATTTTCCTATGATTTACATGATGTTTAAAAATGGGCACAGGACTCAAAAGTCAGAAGAAAAGGAGGGGGGCTTTATGCAGCCTGTTTCTAGGCATCAGGGCTTTTCTCTCATTTGTGTGTGCCTCCACAGTGGGGCTCTTTACAGACCTATGGCTCGGGTAGGGAAATAAAAGGTTCAAGTTCAGGGAAAATAAATAGCCTAGCCAGTGACCAGATACTTTGGCCAAAAATACCTGCGCTGGCCCCGCTTGGAATGGAGTAATAGTCTGAGCAGAGCAATCGACACATGCTGGCAGCCCTAGTTTTTAAAGCACCTTGGCCACAAACAGATCACCGTGAAGGCAAGGCAAGCCCATTGCAGCTGATCTTCAGCAGGTAACGCTGGGAGACTTCACAGAACTTCACGAGGAGGAAATAGGGGGTTCAGCCAACCTCAGTGAGAATTCCCAGATTCTCGATTCTGTGATGTGTGACATCATCTCCCTGGCCTCAGTCTCCTTATCTGAAAAATGGGTATAACAATGGCCTCTATTTCACAGAGCTGTCCTGAGGATAACTGATACATTGGTTCATAGTAGCGTAAACCGACGTGAAGGAGCGCGTTCAGAGCCTTGAGTGAGGCCCCGACACACATTTCTCTGTGCTGCTTCTTCCATCGTCCCTTTCCAGCCCGCAGCCTGTGGCTCGGCAAAGTGCACAGAGCATTTCAAATTTACTGTTTTTAGGGGATGTCCCTGCTGGTCCAGCGGCTGAGGCTCCGTGCTCCCAACGCAGGAACCACAGGTTCCATCCCCGGGTAGGGAACTAAGATCCCACACGCCGGAACAAAGTGGGGTCTTTGATCCCAAGTGCAGCAACTAAGACCCAGGGCAGCCAAATGAATAAATAAATAAATAATTTAAAAGGGGAGGGTCGGCGGGAGGCTCAGGAAGGAAGGTGTGTGTGACTGCATGCGGCCGACGCGCTTTGTTGTACAGCAGAAACTAACACAACATCGTAAAGCAGTTAAAATATAAATAAAATAAAAAATAAAACCTGTTTTAAAAAACCTTTAACTAAATTATAAACCCCTATTGGGTTTCCCAGGTGGTGCTAGTGGTAGAGAGCCCGCCTGCCAGTGCACGATGCCTGAGAGAGGCAGGTTCCATCTCTGCTCGGGAAGGTCCCCTGGAGGAGGGCAGGGAGACCCACTCCAGGGTTCGTGCCCGGAGAATCCCACGGACCGAGGAGCCCGGCGGGCTACAGTCCACGGTGGGCTACAGTCCACGAGTTGGGCACGACTGAAGCCGCATGTAGACCCTGACTGCTGGGGAAAGGGCGGAAGAGAGGCTGGAGGCAGGATGAAAAGGAAGGAAGGGACAGAGAGAGAGGGGGAGGGAAGCGGGCTGAGGAACTGTGTCCACAGCAAAACCGACACAAATCAGAACACACACTCCTGCACGTCACTACAGAAGTTTGATAAAATATCCTCGGAAAGCCCTGCTTCTATGTGTGAATCCATACATCACAATTTGTTTGTGCCTGTGGCTCAGAGGGTAAAGCCTCTGCCTGCGATGCTGGAGACCTGGCTTCGATCCCTGGGTCGGGAAGGTCCCCTGGAGAAGGAAATGGCAGCCCACTCCAGTGTTCTTGCCTGGAGAATCCCATGGAGGGGGAGCCTGGTGGGCTACAGTCCACAGGATCGCAAAGAGTCTGACACGACTGAGTGACTTCACTTCACTTCACTTCTCACACAGGTGTTCAGAGCAAAGGTTCCGAGATGGGAAACCCAGGGGCTTGGATCTCCGCTCCAGCCCTCACGAACCGTGTGCTAGCGGCCAAGCTGCTTCACTTCCCCAGCCTCAGTTTGTTCATCTGTGAATGGGAGCGATCATGAGACCTCACTCGGCACAGTGCCTGAAACACTCACTCATCGTGGGCTCTTAATATTTGCGAAAATATGTATGGCACACGCCATGTGCCAAACACAGAGCTAAGCGCTTTCCACAAATCAGCTCATGCGCTGAACGATTAACTGATGAACAGGCATTATTTCGTTCCCAGGTTACAGGTAAGGAGCCTTCCGTTTAGAGAGTAACCAGCCAGGAGGGGGACAAGCAGGCAAAGAGCTTAGCAGTTGGCTCTCAGTGACTGCTGTCTGCTACCATTCAGAATTCTGAAGTCTTCCCTAAACTCAGAAGAAAGAGGCTCCGTCTCTCTTCATCTCAGGACCTCCTGCCTTGGGATAATCCAGGAATCTTAAGGTCCTTCCTAAGATTGTTGATTAGCATCAGTTATTTTCTGCTATCACTTGCCATTCAGGAAATCCGCGGAAATATCCCTAATTCAAAGAGGCGGCAGGAACCTCGGAGACGTCCGAGCTCTGGGATTTGCTGCAGCGCCTCCGATAACCTAATCACGACGGCGACGTTCTATCGCTTCTGTGTGTTTTACAGGCACATGGACCAGTCCTGATACAACAGGGAGGGGATTTCAGAAGAACAGGGACAGGAGACGCCATCTCAGAGGCTGGCCACCGCACCAAACACAGGCCGGTGTGCAGGAAAGTTTAAAAGAAAACAGGCTTTGGCTGGAAAACTGACTTTTATGAAAGATTTAGCCTCACACTGGAGATGATTACTTCACTTGAAAAGTTACTCTTGGGAAATATTGCAAAATCCCTTCATGTAAAAGATAAAAAAGAAATATGGCATATTAGGTTAGTCTCTATTTGAGTTTAGATCTGGAAAAGCAAATTAGATAGAAACCTCTACTGTGATGAACAGATAGAGAGGCTAATGTATGTAGTTCTAAAACTGCTATCTCTCTAAGAATACAGTAAGCATTGTCTAAAGTGAAAATGACTCTTGGTACAACAACTTGAAAACACTCACAATGTCACCAATACTAACATGAAGTCATAGTTCACCAACATAATAAAAATGTACAGCAACTTAAAAAACATAGTAAATTAGTAAGTATGAGTAAACCCAAATCCTTCAGAAATATATGTTTGGTCAGCCTTTGAGATTCTATTTGTACATTCAGGGTTAAAGATTCAGTTCCGTTCAGTTCAGTCGCTCAGTCGTGTACACCTCTTTTTGGCCCCATGGATCCCATTACGCCAGGCCTCCCTGTCCATCACCAACTCCCGGAGTTCACCCAAACTCATGTCCATTGAGTCAGTGATGCCATCCAGCCATCTCATCCTCTGTTGTCCCCTTCTCCTTCTGCCCCCAATCCCTCCCAGCATCAGGGTCTTTTCCAATGAGTCAACTCTTTGCATCAGGTGGCCTAAGTATTGGAGTTTCAGCCTCAGTATCAATCCTTTCAATGAACACCCAGGGCTGATCTCCTCTAGGATGGACTGGTTGGATCTCCTTGCAGTCCAAGGGACTCTCAAGAGTCTTCTCCAACACCACAGTTCAAAAGCATCAATTCTTCGGATCCCATTTGAATGCAGTTCTAAAGAATAGCAAGGAGAGATAAGAAAGCCTTCCTCAGAGATCAATGCAAAGAAATAGAGGAAAACAATACTAGAGATCTCTTCAAGAAAATTCGAGATACCAAGGGAACATTTCATGCAAAGTTGGGCTCGATAAAGGACAGAAATTGTATGGACCTAACAGAAGCAGAAGATATTAAGAAGAGGTGGCAAGAATACATAGAAGAACTGTACAAAAAAGATCTTCAAGACCAAGATAATCACGATGGTGTGATCACTCACCTAGAGCCAGACATCCTGGAATGTGAAGTCAAGTGGGCTTTAGACAGCATCACTACAAACAAAGCTAGTGGAGGTGATGGAATTCCAGTTGAGCTATTTCATATCCTGAAAGATGATGCTGTGAAAGTGCTACACTCAATATGCCAGCAAATTTGGAAAACTCAGCAGTGGCCACAGGACTGGAAAAGGTCCGTTTTCATTCCAATCCCAAAGAAAGGCAATGCCAAAGAATGCTCAAACTACCACACAGTTGTACTCATCTCACACACCAGTAAAGTAATGCTCAAAATTCTCCAAGCCAGGCTTCAGCAGTACCTGAACTGTGAACTTCCAGATGTTCAAGCTGGTTTTAGAAAAGGCAGGGGAACCAGAGATCAAATTGCCAACATCTGTTGGATCATCGAAAAAGCAAGAGAGTTCCCAGAAAAACATCTACTTCTGCTTTATTGACTATGCCAAAGCCTTTGACTGTGTGGATCACAATAAACTGGGGTTAAAGATCAGCTAGGTACAATTCTGACCCAGCGGTAAAGAAACTGCCTGCCAATGCAGGAGACACAAAAGACACAGGTTCGATCCCTGGGTCAGGAAGTTCCCCTGGAGGAGGAAATGGCAACCTGCTCCGTATTCTTGCCTGGGAAATTTCAGGGACAGAGGAGCCTGGCAGTCCATGAGGTCGCAAAGGGTTGGACATGCCTGAGCACGCGCGCACGCGCACACACACACATCCTTTGATAAACCATAATGGAAAAAATATATATATGTGTAACAGAATCACTTTACAGCAGAAATTAACACAACGTGGTAAATCAACTATACTTCAATAAAATTTTTTAAAAGCGGTTAGATATGTACCTCTACTGACAGGAAGAAATAATTTTTTTGAATATCACATTTAATTTTTCATGAAGTATTATTAGCTACAAGGGCCAGCAATGGACATGAGAGAGCAAACTCTGAGAGATAGCGAAGGACAGGGGAGCCTGGCGTGCAGCAGCCCATGGGGTCACAGGGTCGGACTGGACAGGGCCCGTGTGACCTGACCTCTGCTTGGCGGTGAGAGTAAGCGCACCCTCCACACTCCTGCCGTGCTGGACAACTCTCTTTCTTTAAAAAAAAAAAATCTCTGGTCACACCACACAGCACGTGGGAATCTTAGTTTCCTGACCAGGGGTCAAAACAGTGCCCCCCGTGTTGGGAGGATGGAGCCTTAACCCCTGAACCACCCTAACTCACCGTGGGTGCCTTCCTAACCCTCAAACACAAGGCAGGGCCCTTCCTGGGGGCCTTCCCCCAGGACACTCCCTTCCACCGGCTCCAGTCCCCCTTCCTGGGGGCCTTCCCCCAGGACACTCCCTTCCCACTGCGTCTCAGACACGTTTGTCTCTCCCCAGTACCCTAGAACAATATCTTGCCTACGTGAAGTGTGAAGTCGCTCAGTCATGTCCGACTCTTTGCGACCCCGTGGATTGTAACCCACCAGGCTCCTCCGTCCGTGCGATTCTCCAGGCAAGAGTACTGGAGTGGGTTGCCATTTCCTTTTCCAGGGGCTCTTCCTGACCCAGGGATCGAACCCAGGTTTCCCGCATCGCAGGCAGACGCTTTAACCTCTGAGCCACCAGGGAAGCCAGGTGCTAAATGAATCTCTGAATTTGTCTTTGACTTTCTGAATTCACACAGAGGTGACCAACATCTGGTTGCAATCACTTTGGATGGGTTGTTGCTCGGTCGCTGTCATGTCTGCTTCTTTGCAGCCTCACGGGCTGTATTTCCAGTTGCTAAAGGTTGCCTCGTTTGGGGATGACAACCCCAAAACATCTGCCGTCTTGTGCACCACGATCATGAAGCTGAAACGTCAGGAGACACCAGAGAAAGAATCCGTCATGGCTGCTCTTTAAACATGTTAAACACGTCAAACTTCCAGTGTTTATCAGTACGGGGCTCAGGGAGAATTCCAGCCTTTCCTTAGCACATGGCAAGTTGGGGTTTATGGTCAAAGTCCACTTATAGCAAATGTTTATTCTACGAGTGCTTTCCTTTTGCTTCCTGTAAGTATAGCTTCACGCCCTGCCAGGATCTGAGGTCACAGACACACGAGAAGGTTATTAACATATCAATGGAGAGATCTCTCTGGAATCCAGAATTTGGAATAATATTTGCATCTCAAGCTCAGAAGCCGCCCAGGCAAGCCTGCTTATTGATTGCCTTTAATTTCCCCTTAAAACAGTGTCTGCTTCTGAATAAAAGATTAATAGAGGAGGGCTCAGCTTGTCAGTGATTTATACTCAGGTTCTGCCTCCTTTTCATTCAGAAGTGCGGTGCACACACGTCTCCACCCCTGAGACGTTCCTTCTCCAAGAAAAATAGCTCCTGGCCACTGAAGCCTGCAGCTTAATTGAATTTGTCTTTGTCCACTTAATCTTCACGCTTACGAAAAGTGGGGTAGGTGGGATTTGTGCAGGGAAAACATACCTGAAAAGTACAGATGGTCGCTGGAAGGATGGGCAGAGGAAAGGGGCGAAAGGCCTGTGAAACATGAAAATCAAGGATGCCACTTGAGAGGTCTGGGCTACACTTCCTTTTGCTTTAGTATTAACGGATTCACCAGTATCATCCCAGGATAAACAGTGACCTAAGAAAGTAAACCGCTGCACCAACTTGGAGCAGCGCTATCCTTTTTGTGCTGGCCGCAAATTTCTGTTTCCTTTTGAGGAAGAAAAAGATGAGAGGAAAGTGAAGATTTCTGTTTCGTGGAAAGATTGGAGACCTCTTTTTATAAATGAAGGATTGTTAATAACATTAATAATAGCAATCATTTATCAAGCACTTTTTTTCCCTAACCATTGTACTGAATGATTTATACTCTTTATCTTATTTAATCCTGGCTCCAAAACTCTCAGGAGGGCCTATTAATAATCTCATATAGACAAGACTTGGAGAAGCATAGGAAGCCCAGATTGTAAACTGGCAGAAGCTGGGTGTATCGACTTGAAAAGCCAAGACTCTGATCCTACCAAAACAGGTACAGCCCTATGGGCTGGCCTCACCTACATTCATTTCTTCAACGTGGCAGATGAAGGACGAACCTTCCAGGTGGGCAGCTGGTTAGGACGCAGCAAGCCTCTGAGTCCCGAATCGGTTTCTTACTACCTACTCTTCCCTCATGGCCCAGTCAGTAAAGAACCTGCCCGCAATGTGGGAGGCCCAGGCTTGATCCCTGGGTCGGGAAGATTCCCTACAGGAGGCATGGCACCCACCCCAGTATTCTTGCCTGTAGAGTTCCTTGGACAGAGGAGCCTGGTGGGCCACAGTCCACGGGGCCGAAAAGAGTCGAACATGACCGAGCAACTAGCACACACACAGCGTCTCCCGTGGCCAAGCAGGACCCCTGGAGCCAGCCTGCTTGCAGCCTGTCGGCTTCACCTACTACAAAGTCACTTTCCCCGCAAGTAACTTATGTGCTGTGAAGATGCAGGAAGCAGAGAGGAAAGCTGGATCGATAAGAATTAGAATATCCAATGGAACGCATTCCACCCCAGCCAAAGAGAACCACATCCCGGGGCCGGGTGGAGGGAGTGACCCTCCTGAGGTGTCACGCACCGTGAAAGTAACAATTCTGCCCTAAATACGCCTAATGATGTTCCAGGTTGGATCTTCAAGCTCCAGAGGTGCCCATTTTGATGCTTTTTAGTTTCCCTTCTTTGATCGAACACGTGGAGGATAATTCTTGACCTAGGGGTCAACGTGAAGCGAGAGTTGAGGTTCTAGGGGAAAGAATGAGACCTGATTTTGGAAGGCAGGGAGCAAGCGTGCCTGCTTCCTAGGTCGGGATGATGACTCCTCATTCTGCGACTCTCCGCACGTCCCCTTCCCTCTCCAGTGACTGTTTCCCTGATTCAAACCGAAAAAACGACAAGAGAAACAGAGGAGAAACTGGTGGAGAACGGACCACCTGACTCTGTCACAGGCACTGTGTCCGAGACGGTAAGCAAGACAAGCTTCTTACAGCTAATTACATGGAGACATACACTGAACAAATAAACCCTCAAAGGATAACATAACTACCGTTTAAGACTTGCTATGGAAAGGTCCGTATCGTTAAAGCTGTGGTTTTTCCGGTAATCATGTTCGGATGTCAGAGTTGGACCATAAAGGCTGAGTGCCGAAGAATTAATGCTTTCAAACGGTGGTGCTGGAGAAGACTCTTGAACATCCTTTGGACAGCAAGGAGATCAAACCAGTCAATCCTAAAGGAGATCAACCCTGAATATTCATTGGAAGGACTGATGCTAAAGCTGAAGCTCTGATATTTTGGCCCCCTGATTCAAAGAGCCCACCTACTCACTGGAAAAGACCCTGACGCTGGGAAAGATCGAGGGCAGGAGGAGACGGGGACAACAGAGGATGAGATGGTTGGATGGCATCACCAACTCGATGGACATGAATTTGAGCAAGCCCTGAGAGATAGTGAAGGACAGGGAAGCCTGGTGCGCTGCAGTCCGTGGGGTCGCAAAGAGTCGGACACAACTGAGCGACTGAAAAACAATGAAAAGTAATGAACTTAGGATGAGACGAGGGCCTATCTGAGCTGCGTTGAGCTTCCGTCATACCTCCTGCCTCCTTGTGATTCCTTTCCTGTTTGTTTCGCTGCAGGGGACTGGCTCCGCATGTAGATCCCAGAGTGCCTCCCACCAGAGGGTTTCAAATCCTGCTACCAGCCTGTGGTGGTGTGACCTCAAGAGAGGGCACTGAACCTACAGGGGCCTAGGCCCCTCGGCTATAGAGTGGAAGTAGCAGGCGTCCACACCCCTAGATTCATCATTAGGATCAGAGGAGATACTCTTAGGTGGAGCCTTGAGCTAAAGAAACGGGCGCCCCGAGGGTGCTCGATTAAGGCGGGCTGCTCGTCTCTGAAGGCTGCGCCCCTGCTCTCTCTCTGCTGCGCCCGTGGGCAGCTTGCTCAGGATGTGGAGAGGAGCGAGGGGCGTGCCTTGGAGGATGTCTCGCCAGGCCAGCAGCCTGGAGACCCGGCGACAGCTGTGTGTCTCCGGGCAAGCCAGGTAGCCTCTCTGGACCCCACTTCATCTACAAAGGGAAGATCTCGGATTCTTTGGAGAATTAGAGCTGATGCACAGAGAACACATAGTGAACAGCAGCTGCTATTAATATTACCTTCTGCTTATTTTTAGACTTTATATAAAACAGAACAAAGCCTAACGATGCCTTTTAATCCCACAGGGTTAGTGGTGTTTATATCCCACTTTCAAAGTGGGATTCTGACAGTCTCTCTCCCTAGAGTGAATTGTCTCTATCCCTCAACATTTTTCCTGAAAGCTTTTATTTGGTGAGCAAAATTTACAGCAGGGATGGGAGATAAGGGATTCATGTGGAGTTTGTCCTTAAAACACTTCTTTAATCTCCACAGTTGCCGTGGAATTCATGTCATTCTTGCTTGGGTGATTAGATTACGTTTCATAAACAATATCCCCTGTGTTTAAAAATCTTTAAACAGCCACTTGTAAGTGGCTTGACATGGACTCCAGTTAATGCCGTGTTTGACGTGGCTTTTCCACTGTCAACCGTGCTGACAATCCAGTGTTTATGTGAGCTTCAGACTCCGAAGTGGAGACCTGTGTATTTCAGAATCCTCTTTTTAAATTTGAAATATTTCTTGAATCTTCTGATAACCTCCTGTTGAAGAATTTGAGCACACTATTTCTTGCAACCTTCCCCAAACTGGAATTATTGCTGCATCTTTAGATTCCTTATTTTCCTTGGTGTTCATCTTTGTTTTCTTCACTCCAGAACTTTCAAACATCAAAACTGCCAGCTTACCCTCCATCAGATGCACACTGGGGCAGTTGGGGCAAACTGGAAGTTTTGAAGTGCATTCTTAAGTTGGGTCTTAACTAAATTACAACTTGCCAATGGAAAGATTTAAACTCCTTTTGTTTATAGACTGCTCTGCAGGGGACTCATTTGATTGGGGCTATTCAATTAATTCTCTTCTCCACAGAGTCCTCGCAGGTTTTCATCTCCACAAATGGGCCTCAGATCCTTTCCCTGGTGCTCCCCACCCCTTCTTATTTGGATGGTGCTTCTACCTGCCTTTTTTTTGTGTGTGTTTATTTATTTCTGAGGCTGCTCTGGGTCTACACTGCTGCTCACGGGCTTTCTCCAGTTGCAGCGAGCGGGGCCGCTCTCTCGTTGCGGTGCTTGTCACTGCGGGGCTTTTCCTTGCTGCCAAGCACGGGCTCTGGACATGCAGACTTCAGGAGCTCTGGACACGCAGACTTCAGGAGCTGTGGCGCAGGGGCTCAGCTGCTCCAAGGCTTGTGGGATCTTCCCTGACTAGGAATCGAACCCATGTCCGCTGCGGTGGCAGGTGGATTCTTCCCCGCTGGACCACCAGGAAGTGCCACCTACCTGCTTTTCTTGTTTCGTTCTCGCCCCGCTTCATAGAGCAGCCAGCATGGCTTTTAAATGCACAGTTGACCAGGCCAGCTCCCCACGTAAAAGCTTCCCACTGGGTTCCCACCATACTTCGAATAAGAGAAAAAGTTTTCAGCAGATGTCTGGCCCTGCTCCTCCTCGAATCACCTCCAGGTACCTCCGCTCACTGGATCGCAGCCACGCTCTGGCAACCTCTGCTTTCTTGAGCAAGCCGAGCGTGGCTGGGCCTGAAAGCTGTGCTCTCTTTCTCTTGGGCCTCCAGGGCTTGTCTCCCAGACACTGGCTGCCCGGCTCCTTCCTGTCTGTGTCCAGCAGGAACGTCCTGTCCTCAAGGAGCCCTGTGGCTTTCCTGGTGACTCACTGGTGAGGAATCCGCCTGCCAGTGGAGGAGACACGAGTTCGATCCCTGAGTCGGGAAGATCCCCTGGAGGAGGAAATGGCAATCCACTCCAGTACTCTCGCCTGGAGAATCCCATGGACAGAGGAACCTGGCGGGCTACAGTCCACGGGGCCTCAAACGAGTCGGACAGGACGGAGCGGCTGAGCGTGCGTGCGCGCGGGGCCCGCCCGGAAGCCCCCCTTCTCCCAGCTGCAAGGGCCATCCCGGTCGCTCTGTCCGTTCCTGGATTTACTGACTCCATAGCACGGAGCCTGTCTCTTATACACATCTGTTTTTCCGGTAATCATGTTCGGATAAGCGGTCAGCCTCGGCGCGGCGACAGCTGGGTGTCAGGCTGCGGGCCGTCCTGCACAGCGCGGGCTTCAGCTGCACCTCTGGTCTCTGCCCTCCACGCGTGTCTTCCTCTGCGCCCCGAGTCGCAACAACAAAGAAGATCCCCAGGGCTGACATGGAGAATGGGCCCGTGGACACAGTCGGGGGAGAGGGCAGGCTGAACCGAGACGGCGGCGCTGGAACAGATGCATGGCTGTGTGTGGAGCAGGGAGCTGGAGGGGGGCTGCATCACAGGAGCTCAGCTCAGTGTTCCCTGAGGGCCCGGGCGGGGTGGACGTGAGTGAGAGGCACCCAGGAGAGAGGAAATGCCCTGTCCTTACGGCTGATTCACACGCTGTACGGCAGAAACCAACACAATATTGTAAAGCAGTTATCCTCCAATTAAAACAAAATTAAAATCAGAAGAAAAATGTCTCCAGACATTGCCAGTGTTCTCTAAAAGGCAAAAATGCTCTTCATGGAGGTCCTGGTCTAGAATTCAAGGTCCCGTCTCAGCCTAAAACAGCGCCTGGCACATTGCTGGTAAGTAGTTAAGAGGTGACATGTTGAAGAAATGAACGATGCTCATTCGCGGTGCGTGGCGATCCACGGGGCCCGCAGCTACCGAGGGTCTGTGACTGACCTGAGCTGCTCAGGGGGACGCAGCCAGCAGGCGTTGGAGCTGGCTTCCACCCAGGTTGGTCTGAAGTCCAGGTTCAATCTCTTTAAGCCACGTTAATATACAGATAATATAATGATACTACTACCTAGGTGTTTTCCATATTGATCGTTTCTACATGCTACCTTGAATAACCTCAATTTTCACTACATTCTCTGCAGGCTGTACCATCCCGAGCACATTATTTAGCTAATTTAATCTATTTTTCACATAGTGCAGAGAAATAAAAACATTTTAACATCACGCAGCAACATCCTCTTAGAAAAGTATTGTTGTCCTATACACCTTGATAGCTTCTGAGTGTTAATGCACTCACATGGTTTGAAAAGATAGTGTAGAAAAGCAGCGTGCGAGGAGCCCTGTGCCTGCTCACGCCTGGCCCGTCCTGCCCCCTCTGGTCCCTTTCTGTTCCCTGGGTGTCCTTCCAGAGCCTTCTTTTGTGCGCAAAGTGCAAACCAACATTTTCTTGTTCAGTGTTTTCCTTTCTCAAGGCAAGCTGGTGTAACGTGCGTCTTCTTAGATATCTTGCCTTTCACTTATCTTGGTGTCCTTCCGCATTAGGGCGCGGAGAGCTTCTTGCCTCTTCTTTACAGCTGCAAAAGACCCTCCCTCATGACCACATGCAGGTCTGTTTCACTGGTTCTTGGTTGCTGAATATTCCGATGGCTGCTTTCGTGTCTGCTATTAACAGTAGCCTCAGTGGGCAGTGTTTTCCTGAGCTTACCAGAGAGATGGTGGCTCAGACAGTAAAGCGTCTGCCTACAATGCGGGAGACTTGGGTTCGATCCCTGGGTTGGGAAGATCCTCTGGAGAAGGCAATGGCAACCTGCTCCAGTACTCTTGCCTGGAAAATCCCATGGACGGAGGAGCCTGGTAGGCGCCTACATGGGGTCGCAAAAGAGTCAGACATGACTAAGCGACTTCACTCACTCACTCACTACCAGAGAGATAAACCTTCATATTATATAGAACTGCTGGGCCAAAAGGACAGGACTTTTCATAGATACTGCGGTGGTCTCTTTGAGTAGAAGAGTTCAGCTATCTAAGTATGGTTATCAGAAGGGTTAAGGGATAGATATGAAAAATTGATAAGGATCAGTTACAACAATGGGATGGGAAAAAGGTGGAATTTCAAGGTAGGCAGAAGTCTCAAGAACCTAGAGGAGATATAGACAGAGGAGGTCAAAGATGGGAGGGGGATGGCGGGAGGCAGGATAATGAAGACCACACATTTCTAGCGAAAATTTTCCAGTGGCCAAGATGGGGGAGGGGCTTCAGAAAACACCTCCGTTTCCTCCCGACGTTGGTGAATTTCTGATACACTGGGGGGAAAAAACTACTGTCCACAAGACTGGAGAGAGGGAGGACACCTGGTGGGGTGTGAGGTCAGTTCCACTCATCTTCCTAGTTTACAGATGAGGGCTCATCTGTAAGTCGGCCTGACCCCATGATTAAGCTGTACACTGTCTGTCTGATGAGGGCTCCCGATTTGTTAAGCACTCGGTTAAAGGCCATTAGGAAACAGCAACATCAGAGTCTTTTTTTTTTAAGATTTTTCTTATGTGGATTACTTTTTTAAAAAGTCTTTATTGAGTTTGTTACAACATTGCCTCTGTTTTATGTTTCCGTTTTTTGGCCACAAGGCATGTGGGATCCTAGCTCCCCGCCCAGGAATCCAAGCTGCACCCTCTGCAGTGGAAGGCGAAGTCCTAACCCTGGATGGCCAGGGAAGTCCCAGCAAATGAACAAGCCTTGATTAAGCATTAAAAACGCAACGAAACCTGACGAAGAGTCTAGGACTTTGTTATTGTTACCTACGTCTTCTTATGTCATTGAAATCAACCAATTATTACCGTTCACATCTTCTGTGTTTCTAAAGGCTAAAGGGACCCATCGAACAGTTTGCCTGAAAACTGTTCACACTGAGAAACATATAAAGTTAAGCGAGCCAGAGGCTTATAGGATAGGTTTGCCTGCAAAATGCCCACTGAATGTCGCTACGATTTGAATTTCCTGTTCCCAGGAGGGTGCGTCTCTGGGAATGGCAGCCTTCTCTGAGTCAGCACTAAGTGCCTGCCCTGCTCTCTCCAGCTTGCTCGAGTTCACACCAGGACTCTGGTCCGATCTCGCTCACCTGCTCTTCCAAGTCGCCCATGACGCCTCCGCTGGCTGCCTCGATGGCCCTTCATCCTGCCCATCACTCTGCTGCTTCCTGGGCCTTTTATCCCTGCTTTCATTCAGACTTCCAGTAGTACAATTCCTTTAAAAAATAAAAGTGCACGCAGACTTCTCGGCGGCCCAGTGGTTAAGAATCCTCCTTGCAGGGCAGGGGACCTAGCTCCGACACTTGGTTGGGGGAATCTCGATTCCGCATGCCACGGGGCAACTGAGCCCGCGCCACCCCTACAGCGATCTGTGTGCCGCGACTGAGGGCGGACGCAGCCAATGAGGGGCTGCCCGGGTGGCACCAGCGGTAAAGAACCTGCCATTGCAGGAGGGACAAGGGACTTGGGTTTGACCCCTGGGTCGGGAAGATCCCCTGGAGGAGGGCATGGCAACCCATTCCAATCTTCTTGCCTGGAGAATCCCACAGACAGAGGAGCCTGGCGAGCTGCAGTCCACGGGGTCACAAAGAGCTGGACACGACTGAAGCAACTAGCCAAAGAAGTCAAACAATATTTGCTTAAAAAAAAATGCAAGCAGGAGAACAGGCGGGACTCCGAATCAGCACTGCACTCAAGTCTGAATCGTGGCATGCCACAACGCCCTGGTCAGGACTCAGAATCAGCACCGCACTCAAGTCTGAATCATGGCATGCCACAACGCCCTGGTCAGGACTCAGAATCAGCACCGCACTCAAGTCTGAATCATGGCATGCCACAACGCCCTGGTCAGGACTCAGAATCAGCACCGCACTCAAGTCTGAATCATGGCATGCCACAACGCCCTGGTCAGGACTCAGAATCAGCACCGCACTCAAGTCTGAATCATGGCATGCCACAACGCCCTGGTCAGGACTCAGAATCAGCACCGCACTCAAGTCTGAATCATGGCATGCCACAACGCCCTGGTCAGGACTCAGAATCAGCACCGCACTCAAGTCTGAATCATGGCATGCCACAACGCCCTGGTCAGGACTCAGAATCAGCACCGCACTCAAGTCTGAATCATGGCATGCCACAACGCCCTGGTCAGGACTCAGAATCAGCACCGCACTCAAGTCTGAATCATGGCATGCCACAACGCCCTGGTCAGGACTCAGAATCAGCACCGCACTCAAGTCTGAATCATGGCATGCCACAACGCCCTGGTCAGGACTCAGAATCAGCACCGCACTCAAGTCTGAATCATGGCATGCCACAACGCCCTGGTCAGGACTCAGAATCAGCACCGCACTCAAGTCTGAATCATGGCATGCCACAACGCCCTGGTCAGGACTCAGAATCAGCACCGCACTCAAGTCTGAATCATGGCATGCCACAACGCCCTGGTCAGGACTCAGAATCAGCACCGCACTCAAGTCTGAATCATGGCATGCCACAACGCCCTGGTCAGGACTCAGAATCAGCACCGCACTCAAGTCTGAATCATGGCATGCCACAACGCCCTGGTCAGGACTCAGAATCAGCACCGCACTCAAGTCTGAATCATGGCATGCCACAACGCCCTGGTCAGGACTCAGAATCAGCACCGCACTCAAGTCTGAATCATGGCATGCCACAACGCCCTGGTCAGGACTCAGAATCAGCACCGCACTCAAGTCTGAATCATGGCATGCCACAACGCCCTGGTCAGGACTCAGAATCAGCACCGCACTCAAGTCTGAATCATGGCATGCCACAACGCCCTGGTCAGGACTCAGAATCAGCACCGCACTCAAGTCTGAATCATGGCATGCCACAACGCCCTGGTCAGGACTCAGAATCAGCACCGCACTCAAGTCTGAATCATGGCATGCCACAACGCCCTGGTCAGAGGAAAACGGCATGGCCACCAGGAACCTGAGACCATATGATAGGACTCAGAGCAAGGGGAGGCGCGCGCGTGTGTGTGTGTGTGCGCACACGCTTGTATCAGTGTATGTGTTGGATTGCTACGAATTTATTTCGGGGATTTGCACAAAAAGGTTTCAAAACAAATAGCCTCACAAGGAATTCCTGACACTCAGGGCAGCATTGACTAGGAGATGAATCAAAGTGCAAAAGTTCAAAGGGTTAGTCACTCAGTCACGTCTGACTCTTTGCAACCCCACCAGGCTCCTCTGTCCATGGGATTTCCCTGGTAAGAATACTGGAGTGGGGAGCCATTCCCTTCTCCAGGGATCTTCCCAACCCAGGCATCAAAGCCAGGTCTCCTGCACTGCAGGCAGATTGCTTACCGTCTGAGCCACCAGGAAGCCCTGGAGGAGGTGAAAGGCGTCACGCCTGCTGGCTCTGGCCCTGGTCTCCATTTAGCCAAGAACACCAAGTTCTTCAGTGAGATGTATTAACCCACAAAATCAGAAGGCATGATGGTTGAGGATGGATTGGCAAGTGACAATCCAGGGACCAAATTCAGTTTATGTCTAATTTTGTAACTTAAAGGTCATATGTGAACTGCATTCTTGAGTAGGGTTTTGCCATGCAGATTTGGAAGGAAGAACGTTCTAGGATGGGTTGGCAAACCTCAGTCTGTGAGTCAAACGGGGTACACCTGCTCGCTTTCATGAAGTTTCCTTTGAGGACAGCCATGTCCATGTATTTACATGTAATCGACTGCTGCTTTCCCTCTGTAAAGACAGAAACTGGATGGTCCCTGAAACCTAAACTATTTACTGTCTGATCTTTTACAGAAAATAATTTGCTCACCCCTGGTGTTCGGGTTAAGCAATTAGGTTGTCAACAGCCTTTATCCAAATCTCACTTCTACAATTTCCTTCTGTGTAATTTGGTTACAAACCTATAAAACCGGAATACAAATACCTCAGGGTTGATGTGAGAAGTAAGTTCAATAATCCTAGTGGTGTTGACTCTGCGAGAGTTATTCAGATTCGTCTAAATTAAAGGTTTCCAGAGCTTTCCCCATATTCTTGGATCTTTTCTATCCTTATAAAAATGAAACATCAAAAATATTTGAGGAATTTGTGTAGCCACCCTTCCTGTTCCAGGAATATAAAACCATAAAATACTTGCAGTGTATTTTTAGTATATTTAATGTTGATTAATAGGCATGGCAACTTAGGAAGTATCCAGTGGTGTGCCTTGGAGCGCTGATTTTTGGTCTATTCTGGGTATCACTGCACTTCAGGGCGGAAATATTAAGGCATAAATGAAATTTCTAGGAGATCAAAACTTGATATAATAGGGTCAGGATTCACAACGACCCTCCATAGCACCAGATGAAGCACTGGAAGAAATAACATTTACCAGGGGTTGCCGTGGATTCTGGCATGAATTATTTAGGTCTGGGAATGGGGAGACGTGGCCAGACAGCAGCTCCTGGGAGCAGATCTGGGGCTTCTAGCTGGCCACAAGCTCAGTTTGAGCCAGATGTATGCAGCTGCCAGGGGAATGATCGCAGGCGGCATGCACAGGGGCAAGAGAGGGTGGGTCCAGGGAAGGTACGAGGCTCCAAGGCAGGCGAGGAAGAACTCAGGTAAAGTGAGCGAGGCAGCCCGCGTCTGGACCAGGGAGGTGAGCTGTGGAGACGCAGGTGAATCTGAGAGGGGAGCTGCAGGTCGTGCAGACCGAAGGGGCGGTGGGGCGACAGTCAGGCTGGTGAGCCAGTCAGCGGCATCTGTCAGAGTGAGCGGTGACCCAAGGATCCGGGGATGTTTCCCAGAAAAGGAGATGACCACAAGGGAAGACGGAGCTCCTTTTTTTTTTCTAAATAATTTTTATTTGTGTGCATGCTTAGTTGCTCAGTCGTGTCCAACTCTTCATGGCCCCATGGACTGCAGCCCGAGAGGCTCCTCTGTCCCTGGAGTTTTCCAGGCAAGAACACTGGAGTGGGGTGCCAATTCCTCCTCCAGGGGGTCTTCCTGACCCAGGGATGGAACCCGGGTCTCCTGCGTCTCCTGCATTGGCAGGTGAATTCACTGCGCCACCTGGAAGCCCCAGTGTTTGCTATCCGCTTATTTATGGCTGTGCTTGGTTTTCGCTGCGGTGCAGGCTTTTCTCCAGCTGTGGTTAGGAGGGCTGCTCTTCACTGTGGGATGTGGGCTTCTCATTGCAGCGGCTTCTCTTGTGTGGAGCACAGACTCCAGGGCACACGGGCTCAGTAGTTGCAGAATACGGGCTTAGTTGAGCCGAGGCGTGTTGGATCTTCCCAGGCCAGGGATCGAACCTATGTCTCCTGCACTGGCAGGCGGATTCTTTACCACTGAGCCACCAGGAAAGCCCAAGAGGGAGCTTTTAGAAGGCAGTGGCGCCCACTCCAGTGATCTTGCCTGGAAAATCCCACGGACG
Organism: Cephalophus harveyi; assembly: GCA_006410635.1. Taxonomy (NCBI): domain Eukaryota; kingdom Metazoa; phylum Chordata; class Mammalia; order Artiodactyla; family Bovidae; genus Cephalophus; species Cephalophus harveyi. The sequence goes on from SJYT01064576.1 coordinate 73,616, forward strand.
GAGGAGCCTACTGGGCCGCAGTCCATGGGGTCGCAAAGAGTCAGACACGACTGAGCGACTTCACTTTCACTTTTCACTTTAATGCATTGGAGAAGGAAATGGCAACCCACTCCAGTGTTCTTGCTGGAAAATCCCAGGGATGGCGGAGCCTGGTGGACTGCCGTCCATGGGGTCGCACAGAGTCGGACACGACTGAAGCGACTTAGCAGCAGCAGCAGCAGCAGCAAAGTTCTTCCACATGGAGGAAGCAGCCTTCCTATCTGTATAGTTTTCTGGCAAACTTTGCGGGGACAAGTGTGATACCTTTTGGGGTATCAGTTCAGCTCACAACACCTTCTCTAACACTCCTGTGTGTACCCCGAGTCCATGATCTCAAGTGAGGTGAGTCCCTGGCGGATGCATTTGTCCTTCACAACCCTGCCTTCCTGTGACAGCTGATGCCACAAGACGTGGATGCTTGCCAGAAGCCAGATCGATCCATCCTTTCTCTGGGGAATGTGGAATTGTCTTGGGGATGGACTGCCAGCCTGCTTCTCCATCTGATAGCGTCTGATATGTGTAAATACAGGACGGCCATTTGCCCCCATAATAAGAGGGTAGTAGAGAAATCAATCTGCAGAAGACAAGCGTGAGGCAGGAATGCAGAGAGGCAGAAGATGGAGGGTCTTGTCTGGCTGGATCCTCTCACCTTCACTTTCTCTTGGTGTTTCCTCTGGCTGTGCTGGGCCTTATTTAGGGGCACAGGGTCTCCACTGTGGCACACGGGCTCTAGATCACCCGGGATCAGCAGCTGTGTTAAGTGGGATCTTAGTTCCCGGTGTGTGCATGCATGCTCAGTTGCTCAGTCCTGTCCGACTGTTTGCGATCCCATGGGCTGTAGCCCAGACCAGGGACCGGAAAGTAGTACAATTCCTTTAAAAAATAAAAGTGCACGCAGACTTCTCGGCGGCCCAGTGGTTAAGAATCCTCCTTGCAGGGCAGGGGACCTAGCTCCGACACTTGGTTGGGGGAATCTCGATTCCGCATGCCACGGGGCAACTGAGCCCGCGCCACCCCTACAGCGATCTGTGTGCCGCGACTGAGGGCGGACGCAGCCAATGAGGGGCTGCCCGGGTGGCACCAGCGGTAAAGAACCTGCCATTGCAGGAGGGACAAGGGACTTGGGTTTGACCCCTGGGTCGGGAAGATCCCCTGGAGGAGGGCATGGCAACCCATTCCAATCTTCTTGCCTGGAGAATCCCACAGACAGAGGAGCCTGGCGAGCTGCAGTCCACGGGGTCACAAAGAGCTGGACACGACTGAAGCAACTAGCCAAAGAAGTCAAACAATATTTGCTTAAAAAAAAATGCAAGCAGGAGAACAGGCGGGACTCCGAATCAGCACTGCACTCAAGTCTGAATCGTGGCATGCCACAACGCCCTGGTCAGGACTCAGAATCAGCACCGCACTCAAGTCTGAATCATGGCATGCCACAACGCCCTGGTCAGGACTCAGAATCAGCACCGCACTCAAGTCTGAATCATGGCATGCCACAACGCCCTGGTCAGAGGAAAACGGCATGGCCACCAGGAACCTGAGACCATATGATAGGACTCAGAGCAAGGGGAGGCGCGCGCGTGTGTGTGTGTGTGCGCACACGCTTGTATCAGTGTATGTGTTGGATTGCTACGAATTTATTTCGGGGATTTGCACAAAAAGGTTTCAAAACAAATAGCCTCACAAGGAATTCCTGACACTCAGGGCAGCATTGACTAGGAGATGAATCAAAGTGCAAAAGTTCAAAGGGTTAGTCACTCAGTCACGTCTGACTCTTTGCAACCCCACCAGGCTCCTCTGTCCATGGGATTTCCCTGGTAAGAATACTGGAGTGGGGAGCCATTCCCTTCTCCAGGGATCTTCCCAACCCAGGCATCAAAGCCAGGTCTCCTGCACTGCAGGCAGATTGCTTACCGTCTGAGCCACCAGGAAGCCCTGGAGGAGGTGAAAGGCGTCACGCCTGCTGGCTCTGGCCCTGGTCTCCATTTAGCCAAGAACACCAAGTTCTTCAGTGAGATGTATTAACCCACAAAATCAGAAGGCATGATGGTTGAGGATGGATTGGCAAGTGACAATCCAGGGACCAAATTCAGTTTATGTCTAATTTTGTAACTTAAAGGTCATATGTGAACTGCATTCTTGAGTAGGGTTTTGCCATGCAGATTTGGAAGGAAGAACGTTCTAGGATGGGTTGGCAAACCTCAGTCTGTGAGTCAAACGGGGTACACCTGCTCGCTTTCATGAAGTTTCCTTTGAGGACAGCCATGTCCATGTATTTACATGTAATCGACTGCTGCTTTCCCTCTGTAAAGACAGAAACTGGATGGTCCCTGAAACCTAAACTATTTACTGTCTGATCTTTTACAGAAAATAATTTGCTCACCCCTGGTGTTCGGGTTAAGCAATTAGGTTGTCAACAGCCTTTATCCAAATCTCACTTCTACAATTTCCTTCTGTGTAATTTGGTTACAAACCTATAAAACCGGAATACAAATACCTCAGGGTTGATGTGAGAAGTAAGTTCAATAATCCTAGTGGTGTTGACTCTGCGAGAGTTATTCAGATTCGTCTAAATTAAAGGTTTCCAGAGCTTTCCCCATATTCTTGGATCTTTTCTATCCTTATAAAAATGAAACATCAAAAATATTTGAGGAATTTGTGTAGCCACCCTTCCTGTTCCAGGAATATAAAACCATAAAATACTTGCAGTGTATTTTTAGTATATTTAATGTTGATTAATAGGCATGGCAACTTAGGAAGTATCCAGTGGTGTGCCTTGGAGCGCTGATTTTTGGTCTATTCTGGGTATCACTGCACTTCAGGGCGGAAATATTAAGGCATAAATGAAATTTCTAGGAGATCAAAACTTGATATAATAGGGTCAGGATTCACAACGACCCTCCATAGCACCAGATGAAGCACTGGAAGAAATAACATTTACCAGGGGTTGCCGTGGATTCTGGCATGAATTATTTAGGTCTGGGAATGGGGAGACGTGGCCAGACAGCAGCTCCTGGGAGCAGATCTGGGGCTTCTAGCTGGCCACAAGCTCAGTTTGAGCCAGATGTATGCAGCTGCCAGGGGAATGATCGCAGGCGGCATGCACAGGGGCAAGAGAGGGTGGGTCCAGGGAAGGTACGAGGCTCCAAGGCAGGCGAGGAAGAACTCAGGTAAAGTGAGCGAGGCAGCCCGCGTCTGGACCAGGGAGGTGAGCTGTGGAGACGCAGGTGAATCTGAGAGGGGAGCTGCAGGTCGTGCAGACCGAAGGGGCGGTGGGGCGACAGTCAGGCTGGTGAGCCAGTCAGCGGCATCTGTCAGAGTGAGCGGTGACCCAAGGATCCGGGGATGTTTCCCAGAAAAGGAGATGACCACAAGGGAAGACGGAGCTCCTTTTTTTTTTCTAAATAATTTTTATTTGTGTGCATGCTTAGTTGCTCAGTCGTGTCCAACTCTTCATGGCCCCATGGACTGCAGCCCGAGAGGCTCCTCTGTCCCTGGAGTTTTCCAGGCAAGAACACTGGAGTGGGGTGCCAATTCCTCCTCCAGGGGGTCTTCCTGACCCAGGGATGGAACCCGGGTCTCCTGCGTCTCCTGCATTGGCAGGTGAATTCACTGCGCCACCTGGAAGCCCCAGTGTTTGCTATCCGCTTATTTATGGCTGTGCTTGGTTTTCGCTGCGGTGCAGGCTTTTCTCCAGCTGTGGTTAGGAGGGCTGCTCTTCACTGTGGGATGTGGGCTTCTCATTGCAGCGGCTTCTCTTGTGTGGAGCACAGACTCCAGGGCACACGGGCTCAGTAGTTGCAGAATACGGGCTTAGTTGAGCCGAGGCGTGTTGGATCTTCCCAGGCCAGGGATCGAACCTATGTCTCCTGCACTGGCAGGCGGATTCTTTACCACTGAGCCACCAGGAAAGCCCAAGAGGGAGCTTTTAGAAGGCAGTGGCGCCCACTCCAGTGATCTTGCCTGGAAAATCCCACGGACGGAGGAGCCTACTGGGCCGCAGTCCATGGGGTCGCAAAGAGTCAGACACGACTGAGCGACTTCACTTTCACTTTTCACTTTAATGCATTGGAGAAGGAAATGGCAACCCACTCCAGTGTTCTTGCTGGAAAATCCCAGGGATGGCGGAGCCTGGTGGACTGCCGTCCATGGGGTCGCACAGAGTCGGACACGACTGAAGCGACTTAGCAGCAGCAGCAGCAGCAGCAAAGTTCTTCCACATGGAGGAAGCAGCCTTCCTATCTGTATAGTTTTCTGGCAAACTTTGCGGGGACAAGTGTGATACCTTTTGGGGTATCAGTTCAGCTCACAACACCTTCTCTAACACTCCTGTGTGTACCCCGAGTCCATGATCTCAAGTGAGGTGAGTCCCTGGCGGATGCATTTGTCCTTCACAACCCTGCCTTCCTGTGACAGCTGATGCCACAAGACGTGGATGCTTGCCAGAAGCCAGATCGATCCATCCTTTCTCTGGGGAATGTGGAATTGTCTTGGGGATGGACTGCCAGCCTGCTTCTCCATCTGATAGCGTCTGATATGTGTAAATACAGGACGGCCATTTGCCCCCATAATAAGAGGGTAGTAGAGAAATCAATCTGCAGAAGACAAGCGTGAGGCAGGAATGCAGAGAGGCAGAAGATGGAGGGTCTTGTCTGGCTGGATCCTCTCACCTTCACTTTCTCTTGGTGTTTCCTCTGGCTGTGCTGGGCCTTATTTAGGGGCACAGGGTCTCCACTGTGGCACACGGGCTCTAGATCACCCGGGATCAGCAGCTGTGTTAAGTGGGATCTTAGTTCCCGGTGTGTGCATGCATGCTCAGTTGCTCAGTCCTGTCCGACTGTTTGCGATCCCATGGGCTGTAGCCCAGACCAGGGACCGGACCCAGACTCCCTGCACTGGGAACACAGCGTCTTATCCAGAGACCACCAGGCAAGCCCATGAGCTTCCCGTTTCTTGGCAGTCTTTCTTCCCAAAGCCTAACTGCCTTCCTGGACACGGAACTCCTTTGTGCCCTTGTTGCAAATCCCCTCCTTTTTTTATTTTCACTAGTCCAGCTGCGTTGCTTCACTAGTAGCTGAGTGTCTTCAGTTCTGCACAGTGCAGCAGAAGGTGGCTCAGTGTGGAAGACATAATGGCAAGTCCAATTCAGCCACTGGAAGAGTAGCCTCAGGAAGTTTATTTGTTTCTGGGATCATTTAAGCAGGAGCTGAATGACCCTAGATAATTGGGAATCATAAGGAGATGGTTGGATGGCATCACCGACTCAACAGACACGAGTCTGAGCAAACTCTGGGAGATGGTGATGGACAGGGAAGCCTGGTGTGCTGCAGTCCATGGGGTCACAGAGTTGGACACAACTTAGCAACTAAACGACAAGGAGACTCTTGCCTTGGATTTCAGAGTTTTGAAACTGACTGTGGGTGTTGCCACTCCCTTGCTTTGGGTTCTTAAATAATGTTCTTAAGCTTTAGTGATCCTGTTTTGTTTTGTTTTGTTTTCTGCAGAAAGGGGGAGAATAGGCAAACCTCATAAAACTATTGCGTGGATAACATAACCTAATGCGCTAGCTTCTTATACTCCTGTAAGAAACCGCAACGAACTTGGTGGCTTGAAAAAGAACAAATCTATTATTTTCCAGTTCTGGAGGTCAGAAATCCCCGCTGGAGCTTCTAGGGGAGAACCCAATTCCTTGGCTTTTCCAGCTTCTGGAGGCTACGTGCCTTCCTTGGCTCACGGTCCCTTCCTGCAGCTTCGAAGAGCATCGCTTCAGCCGCCGCCTCCATCGTCACAGCTCCTCGGATGCTGAGCCCCCACCGCCGTCATTCACTTACAGAGACTCTGAGATTACACTGGGCCCTCTGGGTGATCAAAGATTCTCTCTTAAGCCATTTGCAGGGCAGCAATGGAGGCGCAGATACAGAGACCAGACCTACGGACACAGTGGGGGAGGGAGAGTGGCGGGGAAGCATGCACGTTACCATGGGTAAACAGGCAGGGAGAGCTTCTGGATCACTCAGGGAGCTCGGCCGGAGCTCTGACAACCCACAGGGGCAGGACGGGGCGGGAGGTGGAGGGACGTTCAAGGGGGAGGGGGCATGTGGTACCTAGGGCTGATTCATGCTGATGTATGGCAGAGAGCAACACAATACTGTAAAGCAATTGTCCTCCAATTGAAAAAATATATATATTTTTAAAAGACACTCTCTTGTGTAAATCCTTAACTTCATCACACCAGCAGCATCTCTTTTGCCACAGGAGGTACTATACTCACAGATTCCAGGATTGGGATGCAGGCATCTTCAGGGGGCTGCTGTTCTGCCCCCATACCTAACTACAGGAAGAGCTAACTTTTATCGAAAGCTGTCTAAGAGGCACTGTGCTAAATTCTTTTATGCAGATTGCTTTACTGAGGCATCATCACAGTTCCAGGAAAGAGGCTCAGGAAGGTGAAATGATTGGCCTCAGAACACCCAGTTGGGAAGCGGCAGAGCCAAGACTTGAGACTCGTCATTCTACCCTGGGGTCCTCTCTGAACCACCCGCGAGGGCTGCAAGGCCACAGGCCTGACTTCAGGCTGTAGAGTCTGTGGGAACCAGCAAGGACTCAGGGCCGGCTTCCGAGCTCAGTGGCTGCGGAGCTCCGGCCCGTAGGCGCCAGTGTTCCTGCAGAATCCCGGCGTCAGCATCGCTGATGTGGCATGGCCCAATTATGACATGCTGGAAACCAACTCAAACGTTTGAAAAATCTTTGTGCAGCCAAATCATATAGAGTGATGGGTGTACCTCACCCCTACACTATCAATTTAAGGTATCTTCAGTAATAAACTATATATGTATCTGTATTTGAAGATCTCTGGCTCGTCGTAATGACTAACAGGTGGTTATCAGTTACTATATGCCTGGCATGATGCTGCATGCTTTGCTGTCTTATTTCATTCACTAGTCTGGGTTCTTAATTAAGAATTTAATTCCTTAGTTGGAAAGTTATTTTTTTTTTAAAATGGGATTCTTACTGGCAAGTGTAAGATGTTGATGAAGGCTCTTCTAGAGCAAAGGTTTAAACTTGGGCTTCCCTGGAGGCTCAGATGGTAAAGAATCTGCCTGTAATGCGGGAGACAGGGTTTGATCCCTGGGTCAGGAAGATCCCCTGGAGAAGGGAACGGCCACCAACTCCAGTATTCTTGCCTGGAGAATCCCATGGACAGAGGAGCCTGGTGGGTCCATGGGGTTGCAAAGAGTTGGACACAACTGAGCGACTAACGCTTTTCAGTTGATCTTGGTTCCAAACTTGGCTGCCCCATTTCACTGACTGTGCTGGTGAGCAAGTTAATATACCTCTCTGAAGGTATTTTCTCATCTATAAAGTTTGTTCATAGCTTTCTGAAAGAATCTCTATGACAACGTGATGGTAGGTGGAAGTACTTTCTGAAGCACCCTACAGATATTACTTATAATTCACACATAATTTACCAGAAGAACTGACTCAGGAGGTAAACAGCACAGAGACTGTGGTTCCTGTTACAAACAGATGATTGAGATTACATGTGATGTTTCCAGCTAGAACTCGTCACGTATCTAGTCTCAGGGCTGGAGGGAGCCTCCAGTGCACAACTTCAACTGTCCTGGAGCAAAGACGGACATTTGCTGGCTGGGAAACAGGAGTTACAAGTGTTACCTTCTTGAGTTTCTAACTCACCGGAAAGATCTGTTCTCTACAGTGGAGCCTCACAGACCCAAAGTGGCAGCAAAGCCTGGGTCTCAGGGAATCCGGGTGCTGCTTGCAAACTGGTCACAAATAAGACAGCTTTAGGACTTTCCCGTTTTCTTGACTCAGCTTTCCCACCTGGCAAATGGGGCAAATTGGAAAAAAATTATGTGATCTCTAATATGATCTAGCCTGTTACTTAAAAAAAAAATAAACTAAAAAGAGATATGTGAATTCCTTGCCAAGCAGTTTTAGAACTTTTTGTATTTTCCAAAGCCATTTCTGTCTTGGAGAGTAGAATGGCAGTTACTAGGGGCTGGGGTGGGGACAGGTGACGGAACAGGAGAGACCTTTAAGGGACCAACTTGCAACTGGTAGGAAAAGAAGTCCCAGGTCTAGCACACGGCATCGCGGCTGCCGCCAGCAGTACCGCACAAGAAGCAGCACGTTTGCTAACAGACTAGATCCTAATTATTTCCGCCACAAACAAGAAAGTACTCATGAGACTCGATGGACGCATTAGCTAGCACGACAGTGGCAATCACGTTGCAATTATAAATTAATCAAACCAACGCGTAGATCTTAAACTTACACCATGTTATATGTCAAACACATTTTAATTTAAAAAATGCTTTCTGTTTTAACGGCATCTGGATTAAAGAAAATTTAAAAGAGAGAAACAATGAAAGAACCATTCGGTAATATCCCAACAACCTAAAGACAACCAATAATTGATTCGTATTCTTTTTTTTTCTATCCCTAAACTCTTGGTTAAAAAAAAATAATTGTACTAACAGAAAGAGACTCACAGAAAACAAATTCATGGTTGCCGGCGTGGGGGCACTTTGGGAAGGTCATGTATACACTGCTATATTTAAAATGGATATCCAACAAAAGCCTACTGCATAACACATGGAACTCTGCTCGATGTTATGTACCAGCCTGGGTGGGAGCAGGGTTTGTGGGAGAATGAATACATGCATATGTACTGCTGAGTCCCTTCACTGTTCATCTGAAACTATCACAACATTGTTAATCAGCTAAACCCCAATACAAAATGCTTCTGGTGTTAAAAAAAATCAATAAAAAAAGTGGGGCGGGGGTGGCAGGGGCAGAGGAAGGGATAGTTAAGGACTTTGGGAAGGTCACATACACACAGCTTTACTTAAAATGGATAACAGGCAAAGCCTTCTGAAGAGCACATGGAACGCTGCCCAGCGCTACGTGGCAGCCTGGGTGGGAGGGGCCCACGGGAGGACGGGCACACGTGTGTGTGTGGCTGAGTCCCTTCGCTGTCCACCTCAAACTATCACAGCATTGTTAACCGGCTATACCCCAATACAGCATGTTTCTGGTGATAAATAAAAAATCATTGTACTCACGAATAAAAAACATAAAGGCACCTGGACATCAGAAGAAATGTAAATGAAGCTTTTATAATATTCATGTTGCCAAAGTTAAACGTTCAGACAAGACCTCCCTCTTTTGGTCGGGACCTTCCAGCTTTCACCTTCAGAGCACGCGGCCGTCACAGGGCGCTGGTGCATGCTCCAGACAGCTGCGCCCGAGGCGCTCCGCTGGGGGTGACGGCCCTCGCGCGCGGGGGGCAGTGTCTGGAGACAGCTTCGGCTGTGACCGCTGGACGGTCCCTAGCGGGCAGAGGCCAGGGGTCTTAGCCACGCCCGGCCCACCCCCAGCAAAGAACCATCTGGCCCCGAAAGTCAACAGTGCTGAGGCTGAGAATCCTTGTGTGCACATGTTAGCACATACAAGGCTGCGTGCACACACAAACACACGCACACACCCGCTTTCTTATACCCGAGTGGTAGACACGCCGCCCACTTCATCGCTTCCTTTTCGCTGAACTGTGGAGATTGTTCTGCATCTGCACAGACTTCCAAGCTGCAGAATATCCTGCTGTATAAATGATGATTTATTTGCTCAGCCTCCTGTGGAGAGACATTTAGATTGCTTCCAGCTTCCACAGACAACAGTGTCGTGACTACGTTATTGTACTTATTCACCTTTGGCGGCCCTGGGCTCGGTGCTTCGCTGGGCTTTCTCTGCTTGAGGCGAGTGGGGACTCGCCCCGTTGCCCTCGTGAGCAGCCCCGGCTCCAGGCTGCAACTGCAGGGACAGCGCCTGGCCCCAGCAGTGGCGGCTTGCGGGCTCTTGAACGCGGGCTCAGAGGCGGCGGTGCACGGGCTTGGTCGCTCCACTGCTTGTAGGATCTTCCGGAAGCCGGGATGGAACCCGTGTCCCCAGCATCGGCAGGTGGGTTCTTATCCGCTGTGCCACCAGGGACGTCCAACACTGCTGCGCTTCTCGTTCACAGACGCCCACGTGCCAGCGTCGTCTGCCTGCTAGTTCCCCTAAGTGGCGAAACCGGATCAAACAGCAGCGGCTTTAAAGAACGGAGACGTGCTGTTCCACTTGTGTGTGCTCAGCAGCTCGGTCATGTCCAGCTCTTTGGGCCTCATGGACTGTAGCCTGTCAGGCTCCTCTGCCCATGGAATTTTCTAGGCAGGAATACTGGAGTGCGTTGCCATTCCCTTCTTCAGGGGATCTTCCCGACTCAGGGATCGAACAGACCCGAGTCTCTTGCTTCTCCTGCATCGGCAGGTGGATTGTTTACCACTGTGTCACCTGGGAAGCCTAAAATGTCGACAGGTGTTACCAAAGGTCCTGAAAAGACAACTGATTTTACATTACTACCGAGGATGGAGAGAGTGGATCTTGTTGGCGCCTTACCAAGAGAATACTGCCTTTCTGTCTTTCAGTTGATTCCGTTTCAGTTAATTGCACACTTCAAACCAATTGCAATTTTCAACTGCTCATTTTTCAGCAAATATTTAATTCTTTCTGTCAGGTGCTGGGGTGGGGTGGGAGGGGAAGAATAGACGCTTTTAAAATTTTTACTTTATATTGGGGTATAACCAATTAACAATGTTGCGATTGTTCCAGGTGGACAGGAAAGGGACTCAGCCACACATATACATGTATCCATTCTCCCCCAAACTCCCCTCCCATTCAGGTTGCGGAAAAACCATTGAACAGAGTTCCCTGTGCTATGCAGTAGGTTCCTGTTGGTTATCCATTTAAAATACAGCAGTGTGTACATGTCCATCCCAAACTGCCTATCTCTTTCCCCCATCGGAAGAATAAATCTTGGTGTCTACCCTCAGAGGTACTCCCTGTAGATCGAAGGACACACAGTTTGTTCTGGAGTGTAATAAATTCTATAAATTAGGCCCAGCATAGCAGGGCGCCCGGGGGCTTCCCTGGTGGCTCAGCAGTCAAGAATTGGCCTGCGATGCCAAAGATGCGGGTTTGATCCCTGGGTCAGAAAGATCCCCTGGAGGAGGGCACAGCAAGCCCCCTCAGTATTTTTGCCGAGAAAGTGCCATGGACAGAGGAGCTTGGCGGACTGTGGTTAATCCCGTTGCAAAGAGTCGGACTTGACTGAAGCAACTGAGCCCGCAGCTAGGCTGGCGTGACAGAAGGGGGCCTCACTGTGCTTTTTGCGCTCATGTGGGCCCACTGTGTGTCTAATCTTTTAATTTTTCAAGAAATGCTCAGAAAGTAGAGCTTTATATTTGGGCAAAAAATTCAAATGATTAAAAAACATTGAGAGTCAGAGAAATCAGGTTTGAAGGGAGGAGCTAGCTTGGGGACCGTAAACTGGAAACCTCTGAGGTTCAGCTTTTACTGCTTCTCGAGGAGACTAATGGATGCAAAACCTCCCTCCCCAGGAGCCAGGGCTGTGGTGTGTATCTTTGCAGGCATCCTTATTTCTTCAGGATAAGTTCTCACAAGTAGGACTGCTCAATAAAATGAAATAAGGTTCCAAGGCACTTGATATATATTGCCAAGGCTTTCCCAGGTTCCCTTGCCAATACTGGGAATTAATAATAAAAGCACCCTTCTGCTAGTTTTATAGTTAAGATATTGTCATTGTTATTTTATTATTTATGATATTCTTGGCTAAAAAGTCTGGTGATTACATAGATCTGGAACACTCACGCAGCGCTGGTAGGAATGCAGAATGGTACAGCTGCTTTGCAAAACAGTTGCCAGTTTCTTAAAATGTTAAACATGTACCTAATCTATGACTCAGCCATTCCATAATTAGGTGTTTTTCCAACAGAAGAGGAAATAGATATGAACACTTGTGCATAAATGTTTATAAAGGCTCTAATAGCAATAGCCCCAAATAGAAAATAACCCACATACATGTCCATCAACAGATGCATGGGTAAACAAATTATGGTTTGGCCATTTGATGGCATATTACCTGGAATCAAAAGGAATGAATTGTTGATACATGTGATAATATGGATGAATCTTAAAATCATTATGCTCAAAGGTGCCAGACAAAAAAGATTTACATGCTGTATGATTCTACTTACTCTAAAATCTCTAGAAAATACACATTAATCTACAACGACAAAAAAGCAGTTTTGGTTGCCTGGTGATGATAATGGGGAGCAGAAAAGAAAAATTACAAAGGAAAGTTGAGAATAAAGGATACACTCACTCATTGGCAGTGGTGGTTTGACAGGGATACAAGTAGGACTGAGAACATTAATACCAAACTGTACTCATTAAAAATGTGCATTTATCAAGTGTTAATTACATGTCAATAAAACTGCTTTTTAAAACCTCCCCTAATATTACATTCTCCTTGTTGTTTTGTTACTGTTACTGTTATTGTTTACTAAGCAAGGACACTGACTATGATCAGGCTGCCTGCTGGAACTGCACAATTCCGGGAATTCATTCCAAATAGGCCGGGATGTGAGAGCGCCCCCTGCAGGTGTGTAGTAAAGGCAGCAGCCTCGCTCATAAGTTGGATGCACACCCCTGGGTTCACTGACAGCTTTTTCTACTTCTTCTTGTGGGAGCTGCCTTTTGGAAACATTCCACAAGCCCTCTCTGAATACTAAGTCAGGTTCTCAAGCGAGTGCCTGTCGTCTGGGTGGCAAAGCTGTCTTCCAGCTTTGCATTCTGGAGCTGATTTTGCGGCGGGTGAACCGGTGACATTCACTTCTGATCTGATAACTTATTTCTTGGCAAAGCACTGCCTTGTGAGCGCCTTTCCTGGCATCTAGAACCATGGCTTCAGCACTTGTTACTTTAGAAAACAGGTTTGTCCAGCACCTTGTATTTGTAATCTTCCTTGTGATTTGTTTGATCGAGTCCATTGTCCCTGAGGTTGGTGCCACTGGCTTAAAGGTCAAATGCATTCATTTCGCTTTGATGGGCATTCTGAGGTGCTTACCAAAAATGCCACTCAACAAAGTGACTGTCGAGAGTGCTTCTCGTCTTCTCTTATTGGCATTTCTAGTGATCGCCATCACTTATCCAGGTACTGCTAGCTCTGTTTTTTCATATAAGGGTGCTAACTTTAAGAGAAGTGAAAAATCTTATCCAGGGTCACTTCGGGAGTACGTGAAGAAGCTACGGAGCTCATACTGGTCAGACTCCAAACTGTCTCCCAGCTACAATTCTGGGCTTCAGTCTGTTCTTAGGGAGTCTGTCTGTCTTTATTTTAAAAGAGAAAGACAGAAACACGTTTCATCTTTTAACCCTGATAACAAACCTAAGATCCTGTGCACAATAGACCTTGAGGTCCGGTGGGTTTTCAGAGGAAGAGTAACTGTTCTGCGTGGGGTGAGATGGAGGAAGGGGTTTCTAAAATGTTTTCATTTCACTCCCACACACAAACATACAGTGGATCCAAAGGCAGTAAGGCGATAGGCTCGCGCTGCCACACACTCCTCCAGCGGTCAGATGGTGTGCGATAACAGCAGGAGCGAAGTTTCTCAGCTTCGGCACCGCTGCAGTTTGGGGCAGGCAGTGGGTTCACAGTGGTGGGTGCAGGCCGAGCACTGTCGGACGTTCACAGCATCCCTGGCCGCTCCTCGCTAGATGTTCTGTGCGTGCGTGTGTGCTGAGTCGACTCTCTGCGACCCCATGGACTGTAGCCCGCCAGGCTCCTCCGTCCATGGGATTCTGCAGGCAAGAATACTGGAGTGGGTTGTCGTTTCCTCCTCCAGGGGGTCATCCCGACCCAGGGATCAGACCCGCATCTCTTGTGTCTCCTGCGTTGGGAGGCCTGTTCTTTACCACCTGCACCACCCGGGAAGCTGAGATGCTCTGTGGCGATGGGCAAAGTTGTTTCCAGATGTTGCCAAATGTCCTCGGGGGCAGGAGGTGTGTGGATAGAATTGCCCCTGTGAATTAATTACTAGTCTGTGATTAATAAAGGCTTAACAATGACTTTCAGAGCCCCAAAGAAATATCTTTAGATCGTAGGGTACACTGGGCATTTCTCTCTCTCACCCGACTCACAGAAATCCCCAATGGAAGCTAAATGTTTGATTAGCACACTTAGAAGCCTGAAAAACGTTTACTTAAACATATGGTTGATTCAAAGAAAATGTTTTTATCATCCTTTTCTCATTACAGATGATACTCATTGAATTCATACTGTTTGCCAGCCTCAGTGCTAAGTTCCTTCATGCGTGTCATCTCATTTAACACTCAGAGTTTTTAAAAACAGGAATAAATATTATCCCCGGGTTACTGATGAAGAAACAGATATTTAGGGAGATGAAATAATTTCTTCAAACTCACGCAGAACTGATGCCTCTGGGATCTTCACCCAAATTTGTTTTATGCTAGGTTCACTCACCATACTGATTTCCAAAATTATATTCACTCACAGTGGGGAATTTAAAAGCCCCAAAACAAACAAACAAACAAAAATCACTGCTAATCTCACCATCTAGCAATCACCAGTGTTGACATTTTGATAGAAATCCATCTAGTCTTTTTTCTCTGCATTTAAAAACATATGTACTTCAGGAAAGTTAGGACATGTTTAATATTCTGTTTTCTTCTCTTGACATCTGGGACTGCTTTTCCGTCACAATGTTAAATATTCTTCACTAGCATCGTTTAAAAGGGCTGTGGCATGTGCCAGCAGGGAACACTTAAGCAAATCTCTCATTCCAGTTTGCGCTCTTTTCTCCCTCCCTTTCCCCTTCCTTCTGTCCTTCCCTCCTCGTCCACGGTATCCACTCAGGATGCGTCCCTGGCTGTTGAGTCCTCCGGTGGTGGCCGTCACAGCTCCACAGCTCTCGACGCAGCTGTGTAACTGGTTCTCCCAAAGGCTGAACTGATTTACAGTTCACCTGCCCAGTGTGGATGGATATATTTGTTTCTTCCAAGAAACTCAAGACTTTAAACTTAACACACACACACTTGCAGATGTTACAGAGGAAATCGTATTTGGTTTTTATTTGCATTTTTTGACTCCTAGTAAGTTTGAAATTTTTTTGTGAAATGTATGAGAAATGTATGTTCTTAAAAAAAAGTTCTGGGGCAGCAGTGGTGAGATATAGATTCTCTGAAATATGAGTAATATTCAGATCCCTTTCAAAGAAAAGATAGTCCTGTGAATGCCCTGTTAACATTTACATTGAATTACAGGACACAAATGCAGAGTAATGTAAGAGAAGGCTTCCGTTTCTTACCCTTACAGTTCTTCAGGAACCCTAAGATCAAAGCAAGCTTACAGATTAACACAAAACAAAGCTATGAAAACTGCTAACCCCAAATCAGCCACAATAACTTAACATAGTGGTTGGTTGGAGCAACTGCACAGAAGTGAAATCTGGAAATCTGTGCAGGCAGCCTGGACCCCAGTCACAGGCTCTTTCTGACAACGCGATGACTCAGCCTGCCCGCCACTTTTCATCTCTGGGACCAAAGGGAGAGAAACAAAGGCTTCCCGGGGGCGCGGACGCACCCTTTACTCGGTCAGCCTGCCTCCCGTTCCTTCCCAACCATCCCACAAATAAAGTGATGTAACTCGGGGCCAGTGACTGTTAACCCAAGCACAGGAGCCAGCGGGATGCTCAGCTAGAACATGGAAAGACTTATTTCCAGATGATTGTAAAAAAGGAACATAAAACGTAAATTATTTTCTTTTCCTTTTAAACTTTAAAAAATTGGAATATAATTACTTTACAAAGCTGTGCTAGTTTCTGCTGTACAATTATTCTCTTCTTGAGAAGAGAAATGGCAGCCCGCTCCAGCCCCCTCCAGCCCGCTCCAGCCCGCTCCAGCCCGCTCCAGCCCCCTCCAGCCCGCTCCAGCCCGCTCCAACCCGCTCCAACCCGCTCCAACCCGCTCCAGCCCCCTCCAGCCCCCTCCAGCCCGCTCCAACCCGCTCCAGCCCGCTCCAACCCGCTCCAACCCGCTCCAGCCCCCTCCAACCCGCTCCAACCCGCTCCAGCCCGCTCCAACCCGCTCCAACCCGCTCCAGCCCGCTCCAACCCGCTCCAACCCACTCCAGTGTTCTTGCCTGGAGAATCCCAGGGACGGGGGAGCCTGGTGGGCTGCCGTCTATGGGGTCGCACAGAATCGGACATGACTGAAGTGACTTAGCAGCAGCAAGACAACTTGAAAAGCTTTTACTTTGCTGGATTCTGAAAGCATAGAGCAAGGATCAGACAAACTGAAAGCAAGTCAGAGCCACAACTCTCTCATCTGTAAAATGGAACAATAATAACTACCTCATGGGATTGGAGTGGGTTGAGTAAGAATAATGCAGATAGGCTGCTCAAAACACGCCAACATGTTCTCAGTTCCTCAACTGGTTTCTGTGGGATTTTAAAATGACTCTAACTATGTTGTCTTTACAGGAGAAATGCTGCATTCCAAATCGGGACCACGAGTGATTTTCTAAAAAGTCCCCAAAATACATGCTCCAGGGTTCCCACATTTGCTCCCCTTAGCCTAGGGGTAGCTGGAGGGCTCTACAAGAGAATTTGTGTTCATTTCTATTGGTATGATTCAGTTTGATTAGTCTCCCTGATCAAATAGTGAGCTGTATTTGAAGCGATTCTTCTAAGTGAGAGAATTACCAGCTTCCCTGTGGCTCAGACGGTAAAGAATCTGGCTGAAAAGCAGTAGCTGTGGGTTCAATCCCTGGGCCAAGAAGATCCCCTGGGGAAGGGAATGGCTCACTGCCTCCAGTATCCTTCCCTGGAGAATTTCATGGACAGAGGAGCCCGGTGGGCTACAGTCCACGGGCTCGCAGAGGCCGACACAAGTTAGCGACGGAAGAACACCGCCCACACGCTGCCTCAAGAGCAGGAGCCGGACTCCCGAGTTTCTGCTTGGGGCCTGACTCCTGCGGAAGCTTCCCCAGAGATCTCTGCTCTCCTTCCTGTCTTGTCCCTCCAGGAAGGCAGCGTTTCAGCCCTTCCTGCCAGCAAACTCCGGGGAAAATAAAGCTGGCCTCACTGGAGACAAACCCCTGTCACGCCAGCTGGCAATTCGGAATGGAATTACATGCATGTTCTGTTGATGGTTCCTGCGTGTCTCCTGAGGATGGACATGCAGCATCCTCCTTTCTGCAGCAGCAGGAGCGAGTGGAGACACATTTAGTGCTTACATTAAGGCCCTGTGGGGCCTCAGCCCCCAGCCCATTCCTCCCTAATGACGCGACTCAGGGAGCCCCCCGCTCACGGTGACAGCCTGCCAGCTCCTCCAAACCTTTCTGAGAAAGCCTTTGGAAGCCCGCCTTGATGATGATGAGCTGGGGTCCAAATTTACATGCAATAAACTGCAAAAACTTCCAGTACAGTTTCACCATTCGGACAAATAGCTACAACCTTGTAGCCACAGCCCTAGCTGACACAGAGCCTGCCGTCACGCGCCCTCCCCATAAACTCCCGTGTCTCCTCCTGCCCAGCCCCCCAGCAGCTCTCCCGGCTCGGAGCACGCGCGCCAGTTCTAGAGCTCCATGTAAACAGAACCAGGCAAAACGCACACGCTTGTGTCTGGCTTCTTTCAGCATTCTAATGTGTTCTGTTTTTCACTTAAAAAGATTGATTTGCTTAGTTCCGGCGGCACTGGGTCTTCGCCGCCGCCCACGGGGCTCCTGTCTGTGGGGCAGGGGGCTCCCCTTTGGCCCAGGGCGGGCGCTCTGGGCGTGCGGGTCTCACTAACTGTGGCGGGGGCTTCGTTGCTCTGAGGCAGCTGGGATCTCCCCCCGACCAGGAACGGAACACGGTCCCCCACAGAGGCAGGAGACTCCCCACCACTGAGCCACTAGGGAAGGCCCGTCATGTTTCTGAGAGCCATTCACCTTGTGTGCATCCTTAGTTCATTCTCGGTGCTGACGTTTGCTTGCGTTGTTGGCCGTGCCACTTGACTTGCAGAACCTCAATTCCCCGACCAGGGATCCTGACTTCCCCTCTGTTGTTGTGGTTTAGTTGCTAAGCTGTGTCTGGCTCTTTGTGACCCCATGGACCGTACCCCACCAGGCTCTTCTGTCCATGGGATTTCCCAGGCAAGAATACTGGAGTGGGGTGCCATTTCCTTCTCCAAGGGACCTTCCCAAACCAGAGATCAAGCCAGTAATCTCTGGGTCTCCTGCATTGGCAGGCAGATTCTTTACAGCTGAGCCACTGGGGAAGCTCGATCACTGAGTAATAAACCATGTCAAAATTTTGTAACTTGAGTCATGTTTTTCCCCCCACAATTCTGAGGTTGACGGGGCAGCTTTCCCACTCCACTATGTCAGCTGGAGCTTCAGCCACTGGACACAGAGCTGGAGAAAGATGTGCAATAATGCCATGTATCATTTCCACCATACAAGCAAGTAATCTCAAGAGCAATAGTAAAATGTAGGAAAACCCTTAGGAAGTTATGAGTTTTGAGTATTTGTTTCCAGTTATAGAGATGTTGTAAAATATACATCAAATTGACCACTTGAGCCATTAAGCGTCCAGTTCAGGGGCATGAACAGTATTTACAAAGCTGCATAACCGTCACCACTACTTCCAGAGCGTTTTCATCATCCCAAGCAGAAGCTCTGTCCCCATCGATCAATAACTCCTCTTCCCTTTCCCTCCCCAAGCCCCTGGGAACCTCGATTCTTTCTGTTTCTAGGAATGTCCTGATCCCAGGTACCTCATGAAAGTAGAATCCCACAGCATTTGTCCTTTTATGTCTAGCTTCTTTCACTTAACTTATCCTTTGCATTTAACACCCTTTATTTAATTATACATTTGTAGAATTTTAAATTTTTCACAAACTATATTTAACAATAGGGGAAAATAATGTGAAATATATGTGTGTATATATTAGTATATACATGTATGTATAACTGAGTCATTTTGTTGTAGAGCAAAAATTAACACAACATTGTAAATCAACTATACTTCAACAAAGTTAAAATTTTTTTAAAGCTGTGTTTGACATCCAGCTTGTGAGGTTCCTGCAGATTTAGCCGTCAGCTCCCACACGCCCGTGGAGTGGGCTCTAGCACTGTCCTGAGCCCACCTGTGGTCCAGCCAGTCATGGGTCCAGAATCCCAGCTTGGAACTCTCATCCCCACAGTCCTGCTCTTTGTCTGGGTCCCATTGGACTTGCCAACCTCATTCTAGCTCATCATCAGCAACCTCATCACAAACCATGGCAGAAGCCAGACATCCTGACCACCCATCTAGAAACGTGGCTGAAGAACATCTGGGAACATGGACGGTGTTTCTGCACCAAGGCCAACACTTACTGACTCACGTTACGCCAAATCTACGCTAAACTTGACCCTCCCCTTAAAAAGCAGAGACATCACTTCGTCAACATAGTTTTGTATAGTCAAAGCTATGGTTTTCCAGTAGTCACGTACAGATGTGAGACTTGGAGCATAAAGAAGGTTGAGCATCGAAGGACTGATGCTTTTGAACTGTGGTGCTGGAGAAGACTCTTGAGAGTCCCTTGGACCGCAAGGAGATCCAACCAGTCCATCCTAAAGAAAATCAACCCTGAATATTCATTGGAGGGCTGATGCCCAGTACTTTGGGCACCTGATGCCAAGAGCCAATGCACTGGGAAAAACCCTGATGCTGGCAAAGACTGAAGGCAAGAGGAGGAGGGGTGGCAGAGGATGAGATGGCCAGACAGCACTGCTGATTCAGTGGACGTGAATTGGGCACACTCTGGGAGACGGTAGAGAACAGGGCAGCCTGGCCTGCTGCAGTCCATGGGTTGCAAAGAGCTGGACACGACCTAGAGACTGGACGATGAGGACAAAGTCATTCTGCATTGTTAAGAGAAGAAAACTGAGAAAATAACTTGCTCTTGAAATAGCAGTGTCATGCAAATCTTTTTCACAGCTTAGAAATGAAAGTCTCTCACCAGGAAATTGCATGTTGACGTCCCTCAGTCACTTGAACCTAACTGGTCTGGGCAGAAGTCTTTTAGTACACAGGGACTGTGCATGCACCCTCATTTTATAAACCTTTGGACAGAAGGTGAGGGTATGACTTTCACATTACAGTTTAACCTCTTCCCCCGTTTTCTTTGCAAGGGTTCAGCCACTTCCCTCCTAGGAACATAAGCTCACAGTGAAATGACTCAGTGCATCTGACAATGAGATTAGAAGGGCTGAGCATCCAGTAAGGCAGCCAAGGATGGAGGTCAGCCCACCTGGTGGCTGGGGCTGGGCGCCCACACACAGAGCCTCAGATCTGCTGGGGGCTCTCACCTCCGGGCCTCCCCTGGCCATCAACCCGCGGCCGTCTGGAGTGGGTGGCTGCCACGCCAGCCTCTCGGCAGTTTTCCCTGTGCTCCCTCTGCCCCAGACACACACGCTCCTGACACAGCCACCCCCTCCTGCACGGGGGCCCTTCCTCCAGGTGCCCTGCTGGACGCTCCCCAGACACTCACTGTGCTCATGGCCTCACTCTAGTCCTTCTTAGCCGAGATGCCACCTCTTCATATGGGAATTTCTTGCCCACTTCATCTGAAAGCACACCACTCTCTCCCAAAATCGCTGTATCCCCTCTTCCTGCTCTGTTTTCTCCATAGTAATTTTCTCTGTGCTGGTCCAGGATGTACTTGTTTTGTTCTTAACAGCGTTATTGAGATATCATCCACAAACCATATAATTCATCCATTTAAAGTGTGCAATTTCATGGTTTTTAGTATATTCATAGCCTTGTGTAACCATCACCACAGTCAATTTTAGAACATTTTCATCATCTCAAAAAGGAACTCGGTACCCTCTGGACATCACTCTTTATTATCCCCTTTCTCAGCCCTAAGCAAACCACTCATCTACTTTTCGTCTTAGATTTGCCTGTTTTGGACATTTCCTATAGATAGAATCATGCAATATGTGGTCTTTTGTGACTGGCTTCTTTCATTTAGCATAGCGTTCGCGAGGCCCACCCAGGGTGTAGCATGCTTTGGCGCACCATTCCTTTGTATGGCCTAATAATTCTCCACTGTGTAGACACGTTACATAATTTTTTAAGTTGCTGGTGGACGTTCGGCTGTGTCTTCCCTTTGGCTGTGATACATAACTCTGTCAATAAACCTTCAAGTTTTTGTGAAGACATGTGTTTTCATGTTCTCTTGGGTACAGATCTGGAAGTAGGATTTCTGGGTCACATGGTAACTCTATATGCAAACGTCTGAGGAACCGCCAGCTGCTGTCCCAGAGTGGCTGGCGTTTCACATTTCCACCCGCAGCGTGTCAGGGCCCAGCTTCTCCACACCCTGGCCAGCCAAGGTGTATCTGTTCACCAGGCAACCGGCTCCACTTCTGGAATGTAAGTGGCCCGAGGGAGGGGACTTTGTTGAAGCCATTCACCTCTGTGCGCCCTTCGCCACTCCAGAATATACTGGAGGAAAATATAGGATGAATGAATGATTCTAGCTTTCCTCTTTTCATAGAAAGCAGCACTGCCCTCGGCATCTTTAAAACTTGAAAATACTGGTGACTGAGGAGTCAGTGTGAAACGCTGCATGTGCGCATTCAGGTTTTAGGCTGAATTTAATTCACCTACTGCCACACAAATACACACATTTTCACAATGACCTCTCTCCCCGTTAATTCTCACAACTGCAAACCAAGCTATGAACTCCCATCAAGGCCACAGAGACGGAACCGTGTGCGTGGAGCTGAGCCCCGCCGTAAGCAAGGCCGCTTCCCAGCTCTCCACCAGCCACCTGCCCTGCTGGACAGTTGTCCTAGGATGGGGAGGGGTGACTGTGCGCGAGCACGCGGGTACAGACGGGCTCCCGGTGCTGGTCTCTTTAGTCCGGCTCAGAGGATCTTCAACCTTGGCGTGTACACAAAGGGCCCCAGAGCTGTATATGCCAGGCCACCCCCACTCACGGGAGATTTAGGCTCAAGGGATTTTCAGGCATAACTTGGCTAATGTGATTTTAGGTTAATCCTGGTTTTCAAAGTTATCTTCCACCTCACATCCTGCCTCAGAAAGGATGCCTCTTCATCTTTGCCCCAGAAACGGACTCCAGCAACAGGAGAGAGCCCCGTGGGCTTAGCTGGGGGTCTGTTGATGAACGTGTGGTGCGGCACTTGCCAGTCACGTGCTGTGCGCTCAGTCACTGCAGTCGTGTCCGACTCTGCGACCCCATGGATGTAGCCGATTGATGAACAAACTGGCGAGCATCTCCTGAAGCACATACAGGTACCAGCAGAGCTTCCTAGGGTTTCCCTAAGGCCCACAGAGGAGCAGTGCAAGGATGGGTACTATTTCCCGGACTCAGCTCGGAGTCCAGCAGAAGCTGGTTCTGGTTGCTGGCTCTTCCAGCAACCCTGCTGCGGCGTCAGATGTACTGCCTGCCCTTGCTAGCCACTGCTCCAGGTAGAGGGGAGATGGTCAGTGACGAAAGCTGAGTATCTGCTTCAGGGAATGTACAGATCAATGGAGAAGTCAAGTAATAGATAACTGAATATGATGGTTTATAAATTAATATTAGGGACTTCCCTGGTGGGTCAGTGGTTAAGAATCTGCCTTCCAGGGGAGAGGGGAGGAGAGGGTGAGATGTATGGAGACAGTTAACACGGAAACTTACATCACCATATGTAAAATAGAGAGCCAACGGGAATTTGCTGTCTGTCTCAGGAAACTCGAACAGAGGCCCTGTATCAACCTAGAGGGGCGGGATGGGGCGGGAGGTGGGAGCGGGGCTCAAGAGGGAGGGGACACATACCTATGGCTGATTCATGCTGATGTTCGACAGAAAACAACAAAATTCTATAAAGCAATTATCCTTCAATTTAAAAATAAATAAATTTATTTAAAAAAAGAAAAAGACTGCCTTTCGACGCAGGGAATGTAGGTCCGACCAGGATCCTGGCTGGTGAACTAAGATCTCACATGTTGTGGGGCAGCTAAGCCTGTGCGCCGCAACTGCTGCGAAGCCCGCGTGCTGCAGTGCAGGGCCACACACTGGCGCCGGGCCCAGCGCAGCCAGAGCAGTGACGGCGAACACAGGGGCAGGCGGGGACGAGCGCTGTGAGGGAAGAAAGCGCAGCCGGACAGCCAGAGCGAGTGACGGGGAAGCCGTTTCAGATGACCGGGGAAGCGCTGTCTGTAGAGATGCCGCTGGTACAGAGGCTGTGGTGGGGAGATCTCAGGACCAGCATCCCGGGCACCGGGGGCAGCAAGTGCAAAGGCCCAGAGGAGGCGTCAGCGTGGTGTGCAAGGGCCAGCGTGAAGGCCAGCGCTTGCACGGAGCGATCAAAGGGAGGTGGGAGACGGGAAGGGTTACGTTGGAAGCTACCCAAGGGCCGGACTGTGTAGGACATCGTAAGCCACGATAAGGACTTTGGGTTTATTACTGTTTTATTTGGATGGAAGTCATTGGAGGGGTGGTTATATACTACTTCCCTTAATCCTTTTGAAAAATATTATCTTACTTAATCCTTATAATAATACTGTGGGGGTAAACACTGTTATTCCCACTGGGACATCCAAACAATGAGGCTCAAAGAGGAAAAAAAAAAACATAACCAGGGTCACGCAAATGGTAAACAGTAGAGTCAGGGCTTGAGGCCAGTTATTAATAGCATGACTAACCAGCCTGACTGCCCCAGTTTTCACCCTGAAAACCCTGCATCTGGAAAAACCTCTCCAATCCAGGCAAAGCAGGATGGTTGGTTACTTTATTGCCAGGTTTCTTTGCCTCCAAAGCCCATGCGTGCGTACCTGCTCAGTCGCTTCAGTCGTGTCCAACTCTTTGTGACCCTATGGACTGAGCCCTCCAGGGTCCTCTGTCCATGGGATTCTTCAAGCAAGAGTACTGGAGATCTTCCCCACCCAGGGACTGAACCCATGTCTCCTGTGTCTCTGCACTGCAGGTGAATTCCTTACCCACTGAGCCACCTTGGGAAACGCCCAAACCCCATATACAAGAATGATTCCAGAAGCCTGGAAGAAAAGGACCAGAAATCCGGAGCCTGCAAACTTCCTTTCTGAATTCTGCCAAGGAAGGGAAAATGTGTCATATTAACTGTTCCTTCAAAAGAATTTCATCAGGAGCTTGGGTGCTCAGAGGAAAGGGTGGTCCTTACCCACAGTAACTATCTAACATAGCATACAAACTGGGATGCTATGAAGAGCAAAAAGGATGCTATTAAGAATCACATGGAGGACCTTGCTTGTGGTCCGGTGGTTAAGAATCCGCCTGCCAATGCAGGGGACGAGGGTTTGATCCCTGGTCCAGAAAGAGCCCACACGCCCTGCTACTGGGCGCGTGAGTGGCAACTACTGAAGCCTGCCCTGCAGTGAGGAAGCCACGGCAGCAAGCAGCCGGTGCCTCGCAGTGAAGCAAGTGCCCTCCTGCTGCAACTTGAGAAAGCCCTCCCACAGCAAAGAAGACCTAGCACAGTCACATATGAAAAATTAATTAAGAAAATAAAGAAAAAGAACCCCATGGAAACTACAAGCACTAATCAGGGCAGTCCTGGGTAAGCTGGGCTGGAGGAGCACCCACTCGGGGTCCGGCTGCAGCATCTGGAGGGCGGACGTCTCGGGGAAGGCTTCAGTGTCCTTGTGTACGCCTCTTTGGCCTTGTAGCGCCTCTGATCAAGGTGATTCCTAAGAAAAAGCCCAGAGTCTTCTTAGAGATCAGCTGATACACACGGGCCCTCTGCTCTCTGCCCCATGAGAGGCTCCCTCCCTTAAGTTACCGTTGGGGCTTCCCTGGTGGCTCAGGCAGTAAAGAATCTGCCTGCAGTCAGGAGACCGGGGTTCCATCCCTGGGCCGGGAAGATCCCCTGGAGTAGGAAATGGCAACCCCCTCCAGTATTCAAACCAGCCTGACTGCCCCAGTTTTCACCCTGAAAACCCTGCATCTGGAAAAACCTCTCCAATCCAGGCAAAGCAGGATGGTTGGTTACTTTATTGCCAGGTTTCTTTGCCTCCAAAGCCCATGCGTGCGTACCTGCTCAGTCGCTTCAGTCGTGTCCAACTCTTTGTGACCCTATGGACTGAGCCCTCCAGGGTCCTCTGTCCATGGGATTCTTCAAGCAAGAGTACTGGAGATCTTCCCCACCCAGGGACTGAACCCATGTCTCCTGTGTCTCTGCACTGCAGGTGAATTCCTTACCCACTGAGCCACCTTGGGAAACGCCCAAACCCCATATACAAGAATGATTCCAGAAGCCTGGAAGAAAAGGACCAGAAATCCGGAGCCTGCAAACTTCCTTTCTGAATTCTGCCAAGGAAGGGAAAATGTGTCATATTAACTGTTCCTTCAAAAGAATTTCATCAGGAGCTTGGGTGCTCAGAGGAAAGGGTGGTCCTTACCCACAGTAACTATCTAACATAGCATACAAACTGGGATGCTATGAAGAGCAAAAAGGATGCTATTAAGAATCACATGGAGGACCTTGCTTGTGGTCCGGTGGTTAAGAATCCGCCTGCCAATGCAGGGGACGAGGGTTTGATCCCTGGTCCAGAAAGAGCCCACACGCCCTGCTACTGGGCGCGTGAGTGGCAACTACTGAAGCCTGCCCTGCAGTGAGGAAGCCACGGCAGCAAGCAGCCGGTGCCTCGCAGTGAAGCAAGTGCCCTCCTGCTGCAACTTGAGAAAGCCCTCCCACAGCAAAGAAGACCTAGCACAGTCACATATGAAAAATTAATTAAGAAAATAAAGAAAAAGAACCCCATGGAAACTACAAGCACTAATCAGGGCAGTCCTGGGTAAGCTGGGCTGGAGGAGCACCCACTCGGGGTCCGGCTGCAGCATCTGGAGGGCGGACGTCTCGGGGAAGGCTTCAGTGTCCTTGTGTACGCCTCTTTGGCCTTGTAGCGCCTCTGATCAAGGTGATTCCTAAGAAAAAGCCCAGAGTCTTCTTAGAGATCAGCTGATACACACGGGCCCTCTGCTCTCTGCCCCATGAGAGGCTCCCTCCCTTAAGTTACCGTTGGGGCTTCCCTGGTGGCTCAGGCAGTAAAGAATCTGCCTGCAGTCAGGAGACCGGGGTTCCATCCCTGGGCCGGGAAGATCCCCTGGAGTAGGAAATGGCAACCCCCTCCAGTATTCTTACCTGGAGAACGCCACGGACAGAGGAGTCTGGTGGGCTGTACAGTCCACGAGGTTGCAGAGAGCTGGGTATGACAGAGATGAACACCTTCACTTGAGTCACCAGCAAATGACTCGGTTCGATTCCGTTAAAAGCACTGGAGCTTCCCAGTCAAAAAGAACTGGCGTGATTAAAATAGAAATAGCGGCTGCCATTTTCTGGGCATTAATTATATGTCAGGCACGGTTCTCTATCATTTAAGCGTCAAAACAGACCGTGGAGGTGGCTGCCATTAGCCCCACTTTGCAGATGATGACCCTGAAGCTCGGAGTAGGTAAGGAACGGGTCCAAGGCCCCAGAGCCCGCGAGAGGCAAGCATAGAAAGCTGAGGTCAGGAACATTTAGGAGTAGTTAAGGAGTAGGTAAGGAACGTGTCCAGGGCCCCAGAGCCCGCGAGAGGCAGGCACAGGAAGCTGAGGTCAGGAACATTTGACAGAAAATCTTGGCTTTTCACTTGCAGAGTCTCTTTCTTTTGTGGAGACCTTTGATCTGAATTCCTTTGAATCCGTGGGCTAATGGGTCTCTCCACAGGAATCTTTAACCTGGTGCCCATGGATCATCCCAAGTGATCCTTAGATAAAATTCAAGATAAATAGATAAACACACAACACTAACCTGAATGTTATTTTTCTCATTTTAAAAATGAGAAAAAATTAGCAGTAATTGAAACTTTGTCACCAGTGGAAATCAGATATCTTCATATCACATCAGTCACAGATTATTCGAAATATCATTTACAGTTGTTGCTACTTCAAAATTACAGTTGTTATTAGACTTCCCACTGGCCTTGTCATTTAGTGTGTTAATAAAAAAAACACATTATCATATTATGTATTTGTTAGATTTTTTTATAAAGTAACTACATTTTCATATAATTGGTTTTCTTTGCCTGCTAACACATTTTTATAGATTTAAAAACAATTCTGAAGAAGAATCAAGAGGGAGGAGAGTATGTATACCTGTCACTGATTTCATGTTGATATATGGCAGAAATCAACAATATTGTAAAGCACTTATCTTCCAATTAAAAATAAATGAATTTAAATTTTAAAAAATTCTGAGAGGACATCATAGGCTTACTCAGACTCCCAACAGGGTCCAGGACATAAAAAAAGACAGAGCTCCTGCAAAGAGCTGGAAAGTGAGCCAGTCATTTATTTAATAAAAGATTTACTCTTCGGGCACAAAGTTTTACATAACTTTACAATATCACCAAAACTTGCACGTATCAGACGTGGAGAAAGCCTTCCTGGAAACACTCACTCGAGGATGCCTTAAACAAACGTGCTCTGGGCACCTACCAGCTACAAAGCTCTGGGAGTGTCCTGTCCTGGAGGCGGGACAGACCAGAACACTGGCTGCAGGGAACTGACCTCTCGAAGGGTCAAGACGGCAATAGAGCGGTCATCTCACACACAGTGAGGCCGCACAGGCAGCCAGGCCTGCGGCGGCGCGGATCCCCTGACCAGAGGCTCCTGAGCTGTGAAGGTCACGTGCTCAGTACCCCATGGACCGCAGCCCCCAGGTCGGTCACTCCGTCCATGGGATTTCCCAGGCGAGCATACGGGAGTGCGCGGCCGTTTTCATTTCCAGAGGATCTTCCGGCCCCAGGGCCGGGACTCGGGTCTCCTGGGTCTCCTGCGCTGCAGGCGGTCTCTCTACCCACCTACCCCTGACGGACGGGCGGGCATTAAATGAGCAATGAACCATTTCCTCCAATGGATTTATAATTGGAGTCAGTATGATCCAGACTTTGATTGAGGGGCTGGGAAGTGAGTGGAGTTGGTTTACACAGGCTCACAAGAGTTGACCGGTAGATCTGAAGAAATTCTGTGATCAGTCGTTAAACACAGCCAAAAAAAAAAAAAAAAAAGGTATCAAGCTGAGAATTAAATGAATTAACTTAAAGAGAAGAAATGCCTCCAGCGCTGCCCCAGACGCCGGCGCCCGCGGGCCTGGCGCCCCTTCCTTCACTGGATGACCGGGTGGCCACACCCCTCACTTCAATGCCCCCGTTCCTCAGAGTCCCCCAGAACCCCAAGAACTCCCTGGCTGCTTTACTTCCCTCCATAATGTTTATCACCCCCTGCCACACTATGTAACTGGATTATTCATCTCCTGTCTACACTCTAAAGCTGAATTCCATGAGAGTAAAGAATTTTTTTTCCTATTTCCCTTTCATTCCAGGTCTCTAGTTCTGGAACTGTCCTGGTATACAGGAAGCCTAAATAAATATTAATATTTGTTGGACGAATGAATGCTAGGCTTTGAACACTTGTTACGAGCTGATAATTTTAGAGTCTATTTCCTTCGCTCTCGCCCCTTCCCAGCTGCAGCCAGGGCACCAAGGCACACCCACTCTACCCTCTGTCTGACTCACAAGCTACAGCACCAGCTGTATCCATTTGATGGTCGGGAGCCTCCTCTATGGAAGGAGGAAAATTTACTTAATTTTTAGAGAAAAGAAACAAAATCATGTTTTATTGGTATGAAATTGAAGGGAGAAATAAAAATCTTTCTCATTTGTTATCAACCATTTCCTCAAATGTATTTATAATTAGAGTCAGTATGATTCAGACTTTGATTGAGGATATTTTGGTACCTAAGGTTACCACTGAGAATATGAAATTATTCTGATCCAGTAGCAGGGCTAAGAGGTTGAATTGACTGATTAGTGACACAAAACTATACCTGGAAATGTATATCATTTGACTTTATCATTATGTTTCCCTTTCTTATAAAAACAGAATGCTTAGGCAGGAAGGTGGCTTATAATTATAGGTGCTAATTAACAGTCAACTGCTTGAGACATTGATACATGTGTGTATGAAGAGTTCATTTTTTAACACTAGAGAAAATCTCTCATCTATGACTTGAGCCACAACTCTTCTTATGCAAGAAACTACAGATACAGATCCAAAAGGCTTTACGGGATTTTAAGGGAAAAAAAAGAGAGACAAATCAGAAGTGTAACAAAGTGGCTCTTAATAAAGCCCTCAATTGCTCTCTGACATCCAGAGTGCAGCTCCTCAGCTAGCACGGTGGCCACGTGCGCAGGCCTGGAGCGGCCCGCCAGGCGTCAATCCTGACTGTGCCATTGGTTTGCAGCCTCGGGGAGTGAATTAATCGCCTTCAGCCTCAGTTTGCTCATCTGTCAAATGGGCATAGTATCACAGTTTGACCACTCCCAAGAAGCCACCGAAATGCAGCATCACGAACCAGGAAGAAAAAGAAGACTGTAACTAATTATAGAACAGTCCACTGACTCGAAGACTTATAGGTACTTTAGAATGTTTTGAGTTGCCACATAAAATATAGTATGTCCAATTAAATTTAAACTTCAGATAAAAATGAATAATGCTTAGGATCGGTTTATCTTATTTGGAGCATAAACTTGGGATATGTCTATACAAAAGAAAAAAAAAGATTGTTTATCCAGATTTCAAATTTGACTGGGATCCTGCAATTTATTTGCCAACTCGGCTAATTCTAAAGGCTAAAAGCATGCGTCCTAGACCGGGTGAAAGGTGGCAGCATGTGTTGCACTGGGAGACACGGGCTGCGTGGATAAGCAGGAAGAGCCTCAGACGGGTGCCTGGCACATAGTGGGCCCTCGGAGAGTGATAGGTGGTGCAAAGAGCCCGAACCCGCAGCCTGCAGCC
Organism: Cephalophus harveyi; assembly: GCA_006410635.1. Lineage (NCBI taxonomy): Eukaryota > Metazoa > Chordata > Mammalia > Artiodactyla > Bovidae > Cephalophus > Cephalophus harveyi. The sequence goes on from SJYT01064576.1 coordinate 103,445, forward strand.
CGGAAGAACCCTCTGTTCCACCCCCGGGCCTTGGCTCAGACCTTCTTGCCCTGAAAGAATCCAATATATTTATTCAGTGAAGAGAGGCTCCTTTTTCTTTCTCAATGAATGGAAAAATACCCCTTTAAAAAATTCAATGAATGGAGAGCTTCCACTTTGTTTTTCACCCCCTTTCTGTACTGATTCCCCTGTTCTCAACGCTTTGAAATGCCCCCAGGGTTGGGGGTGGGGTAGGGGGGAGTCTGTTCCAAACGGTCTCTGAAGTCTGGAAGGAGAATCCTTTCAGATAGGGAAAGGATTCTGCACTGAGCTCCTCGCCTCCACAGAGCCTGCACCCCTCCAGGAGCGCCTTGGAGTCTCTACCTTTGAGATCTCAGGTGTCTGCCGCCAATTACATTTCCGCCCAGCTCCTGAAGCTGCTTAATTAGCCTAATTGCAGGGTTGTGGCAGCAGGCTGCCTGGGGAGGGGTGTTAACCCTGTACTTCCTGTGCACACTGCAGGTTCCCAGGGCTCCCGGTGGTCCCTTTTGCCAAGTTTTCTTGCAGTGGCCAAAACCCACTACAGTTTGTTCGAGTCCCGTCTGTTTCAAAACAATACTAATGTAAAAATAATAGTAACAAGTACGCATGGTCAACATTTTAAAATAATAAGTGGTTATCAGTTGAATGCTATGTATAGTTCATTACATGTTTTACATAGATATATTCACCCATAAATGTCTGTTCCATTTATTTTGCACAAGTGGAATTATACAATATATATGCTTAGGTGACCTGCCTTGGTGGCTGAAAGATACATCTTGTCTTTAATGTCTACACTTTAGAGTCAACTGTTCTTTCTTATAAAGCTGCATGATATTCAATAGGAGGGACATGTCATAATTTATTCAATGAGCCTCCTATTATGAAACACTTAGGTTGCTTCCAGATTTGTGCCACGCCCCCGTCCCACCCACACAAGTAACATGCAAAGAAGCAAATGAAACAGGGAAACATCCTTGATCTGCTGCTGCTGCTGGCGGTGGTGCAGCTGCGAAGTGTTGTCTGGACCAATCAGAAGGCAGCAGGCAGTGAGAGGGAGCAGGGCCCTGGGGGTCCCCAGGGGAACCAGTGTTAACCCTTTAGTTGCTGGATCCTGGGACTCCCCAGATGGCTCCAGGGAGAGGCCAAGGCAACCCGGGGGGGTGGACTGCTGGGCTAGGGGAAGCAGCCTTTGACCATCAGTATAGAAACCCTCCTGTATCTTAACATCAATGTTTCTCCTGGTCATCCTTGTTGACTATCGTCCCTGTTTGAGTATATCCACAGATTTCTAACTCTAGAATTCCTGGGTCAAACCGTGTGAACACTTCATCTGAATTATCAAACTTTATCCCTATTATCAATTTTTTCTTAGGAGTCTTTTCTTGTGGGGAATTTAAAACATAATATTAATAGATGATATTTATGAGAGCCAGGCACATGGCTGGCGACATCTGATAGCCTGGGGAAACAGACTGACTCGAATCACATAGCAAGTCCGAGGTGATGCTGGGTTTCAAAGCTGTTTCCATAGGACCCTGCAGCGGCCACTCCATCGGCTTCCTCCATCCTAAGGAGACATGAATGGAAGGAGGGTGATGCCCATAGTTCCGGCCTCAAGGGGTCGTGAGCTCACGCACAGACACAATACACACCCAGGTGCAGATGGAGAGAAGATGCTGTGATGAGACCTAAGGTGACAAAGAGACGAAAGAATGCAACAGATGTCAGGGTGCTGTCAACAGGAATCCATGGTGTCACAGGGGAGCTCCCAATGATCGGCTACATGGACTTGCCTTCTCTGAGTCTTGGGTTACCAGGAAATGTGAGCAATAACCCACTCTAGCGGGGCTGCAAAGGGAACTGAGTTAACCCACATGAATGACTGGCCTGGCAGTTATTCTTTGGTCTGTATCCAAGTCCAAAGGCCCCTTCAAACTTTAGAGAATGTAATTCTGTGATATCAGAAGGAAAGGGGAAGACTGTCCTTTAAAGACTGACCATTCCTCCCAACAATGCCCTAGTCCTGCTCCCAATCACACTAAAAATAAAAAATCTCCCCAATGCTATAAAAAATTTTTATTCACCATAAAAAAAATCAAGATATATAATTTTTTATTTTTATTTTTGCCACACCGCAAGGCTTGCAGTATCTTAGTTCCCTGACCAGGGATTGAACCCAGGTTGCCTGCATTGGAAGTTCATAGTCCTAACTACTGGACCGCCAAGCATAATTCCCCATGCTGATATACTTTTTATATACTTTATTTTACTTTTTATATACTTGATCAGTTCAGTTCAGTTGCTCGGTCGTGTCTGACTCTGTGCGACCCCGTGAACTGCAGCACACCAGGCCTCCCTGTCCATCACCAACTCCTGGAGTTTACCCAAACTCATGTCCATTGAGTCAGTGATGCCATCCAACCATCTCATCCTCTGTTGTCCCTTTCTCCTCCTGCCTTCAATCTTTCCCAGCATCAGGGTCTTTTCAAATGAGTCAGCTCTTCACATCAGGTGGCCAAAGTATTGGAGTTTCAACTTCAACATCAGTCATTCCATGAACATCCAGGACTGATCTCCTTTAGGATGGACTGGTTGGATCTCCTTGCAGTCCAAAGGACTCTCAAGAGTCTTCTCCAACACCACAGTTCAAAAGCATCAATTCTTTGATGCTCAGCTTTCTTTATAGCCCAACTCTCACATCCATACATGACCACTGGAAAAACCATAGCCGTGACTAGACGGATGTTGACCCCAAATATTCCATCACAGGTATTATGTTTGACCTGGTTCTGCCTCCCTCCCGTCTGGTCTTCCCGCTTCGGCCTGTGTGGCTTGGACACGACAGGGACCGTTTCACGCCTCGGATGGAAGGCTTGCAGTGCTTCTCTCTCCCCTCACTGTCTGAAGAGTGTCTGAAGTTGGTGTTGAAGATAGCCTGGGGAAGGAACGCAACCCCAGTCCACCCTTCACCCGCCCCCATCCCCTCTTGCCTGGAAGTGCAGAGTCTGCACAGTCTGGATGGTCTCTGTTTTCCCTCTCTTCTGTCTCTATTCCCTTTCTGCCAGACTCAGGGTCTTTGCTTGTCTCTGAAGAGCTGAGACCGCTTTCCTTGTTGAGCATGGTGATACCAAGGAAACCCAGTGTCACCTTCTCCGGGAAGCCTCCCCAGTCTGCCTCCTGGTGGTCTGTCCCTGCTCCCCCAACCCTTGTAGTAGCCATGATCCCTGAACCACTGCCTTGTTTTGCCTGGTTATCTGTCCCCACCATGGTCTATGAACCTCTGAAGGCAGCCAGCCACGTTCTGTGAACCAACTCCATCCCTAACATCTACCACGCGCGTGGCACTGACAGCCTTTGCACTTAGTGAAGTGATGAAGAAGTCTGGGAGGCTTTCACTTAAAGGAGAACCCAGGGCAGCATGCGCGTGTCTTCATCCTCCATGACAAGAGGTGGGGTGGGGGGTAAAGGAGGGACTGGGAATGTGTTCCGTCCCTAGCTGATCTCAGGCGCCGGCTTCAGACGCTCTCTGAGAGTTGCACGGTGTCCAGCATCACTGCAACTCACTCCCAGAGTTATGAGCGCTGGCTCTGCCCCTGGAGTCCATGCTAAAAAGACCCCGGGAAACAGGAATGATGTTAGTGGTGAACACCGCGCTGGCCATGCCGGCACATTCCCAGACCCTCCAGGCGTTTCACCCAGTTGCTAGTGCCCAGAAACCAGTTTCAGCCACATTGCTCTGCACACAGGTTTCTTCTGAAGTTCTCACCCTCTACTTTAACAGGTGTGCACACAGGGGTCTTGTTTTTCGAGTATCGGATGCACTGTGAGACACTGACCTTGGCACTGATGGGCTCGGTAGGCAGAGACCATGGAGAAGGTTTTGTGGAAGTAGAGTGGGCTCGTGTGTGTGTGTGAGGGACAGAGTGGGCGCGAGCGAGCAAACACGCCCGAGGAGGCAGAGCGGACGCAGGCTCATCTACAGAAGAGGACAGAGCTCCAAGACGATGCCCGAGTGGGAGGCTGCTCAGCATCTCCCGCGAGTGACCGTGGGTGCAGGGAAGCTGGGAGCGAGCAGGCGTGATTGGAGGGACTGGAAAGAGTGGAAAGAAGAGGCTGTATCAGAGCTGAGTTCTGGAAAAGAACCATCACCCCATTCTCACCACTGGGAGATAACCTGTGATACACTGTGGTGTGTTTTCTTTAGAAGTGTGTGTGTGTGTGTGTGTGTGTGTGTGTGTGTGATACCGTGTTGCACACACCCCTTCCCTACGGTTTAGTCAGGAGCATTATGAGCATCCTTTCAAGTCATTAAGCACACTTGTACGCCTCAGTCCTTCGGGCTATGCAACATCATGCTTTCTTTCCTGTGTGCTGAGCGGGCTCAGCTGCTCGGTCTCGTCCGGGTCCGAGCGACGCCCCGGGCGGCAGCCCGCCAGGCCCCCCTGTGCCCGGGGTCCTCCGGCCAGGAGCACTGGCGCGGGCTCCCAGGCCTCCCCCAGGGCGCCTTCCACCCCAGCGACTGACGCTGCGCCTCTTGACCTCTCCTGCGTGGGCAGGAAGGTTCTTTATCGTGGAGCCACCTGTTAGGACAGGACGATAACGTATTTTTCCTTCATTGTGGGATATTTAGGTTGAACCAGTAAACCCCATTAACAATTCCTGAGAAATAAAAATAGAATCCAGGTAAGAAAATAAAGTCTAACCTTTTTTTTCCTCTTCCTTCGTGCTCAGTCTAGTTTCACTGGCTCGCAGGGGCCGCACGGAGCCGCCTCGCACCTGGAACTTCAGGCCCTTCGGCGGGCTGGCTGCCTGGGGAACCTTCCCCACGGGCGTCAAGATGGCGGCGGGGCAGGAGGCAGAGGCTGCTCGCGAGACCTGGGTCCAGAGCCTCGCGAGAACTGCGCCGCGAGACCTGGGTCCAGAGCCTCGCGAGAACTGCGCCGCTTCCCGGCTGCCGGTCAAAGGGCCGCGCACAGCCTGTCGGGAGAGCGCGCGCTCTGGAGCAGGAGCTCGCCGTGTTGTATCCTTGGCGAAGACTGACGCTTCCGTTTGCTTCTTAAGGCAACTGAGTCTCGTTCCATTGCCTCCAAGGACACCGGGCGGGAGGCCCCTTGCTGGCGCCCCACTTGGAGGGTAGGTAACAGTCCATTTTCTGTTTGTCACTATTTACTACAGTGCGGTTTGGCATTTAAAAATATCTAATTCCCAAACGGATTGGTGTTTGGGAAAAAGCTTAGTGAAGAGTCATGCTTTTTATTTCTTGCCCTTTTCATTGTCATCGTGGGTTCATTTGGGACTGTTGTTCTCTTGGCCCCGATCCCCTGGGAAGCGTTTGGAGGGCAAAGACTGTTCCTCGTTCTGCCCTTGAGGTGCCCCGACTTCAGGACGACGCGGCCCACGTGGGGGGCACCCCGTCGAGGAGGTGAGGTGTGACGTGTCGCTGATGCTGCAGCACCTTGAACGTTCATCACAGTTTGTTGTTTTTGTCGTTTGAGATGCTTGTTTTTTCGTCAGTTTGTTTGGGGTTTCTTTGGGGGCCACATTTCGAGGCCTGTGGAATCTTAGTTCTCCCACCAGAGATTGAGCTCGGACCCTTGGCAGTGAAAGTGCGGAGTCTTAACCCTGGATCGCCAGGGAATTGCTGATAACTTTTTCTTATGCATAGGTCTCTTTTAAAATGTATTTATATCATTAATGGCTCTATGGATTTTCACCCGCTTGAACAAGCCTGAGTGAACAAACCCAGACTATTCTAGAACCCCAGAAATTCCTCTTGTACCCCGTTACACTCCACGCGTTAGCTTCTGTTTGGTTCTGTATTGTTTTGCTTTGTGGTTGTTGTAGGTGCTTTTGTTTTTCTTTCTTTTTTCAGATTCAACCTTAGGAAATGGAATCTTGCCTATTGCATTGGAAGGGCAAGCCCTCCTCATGGTGGGGGCGGGAGGAGAGCTGTTGATGCAAATACAAAAAGGCACAGTTTTAATAATAACCAAAAAAAGTAAGGCATTGAGAAGAGCTGATGAGATGCAGTTGGAGGGTAAGAGCATTTACAAGAATGTCATCCTTTGAACCTCTTGGTTCAGACCTCCACAGGAGAAAATTTATTCTTGGCATCGTCTGGCCCCCGTGTTTAGTCGTCTATCATACATTCATTTCTTTTTCATTCTTCGTTCCACCCAGCAAATATGTTGATTAATTGCCTTCTTCAGGTCTTAGACCAATTGTGCTGCTGGAGAGAGAGTAGGGTTCAGAATCAATAAAGCCCCTGTCCTCAGGAACTGACAAATAAATAAGAAAAGCATTGTTCTTGTGTTAGTCACTCAGTCCTGTCCAACTCTGTGCAACTCCATGGATGGTTGGCCACCAGGCTCCTCTGTCCATGGGATTTTCCAGGCAAGAATCCTGGAGTGAGTTGCCATGCCCTCCTCCAAGGGATCTTCCCGACCCAGGGATTGAACCCAGGTCTCCTGCATTGCAGGTGAATTTTTTTACCATCTGAGCCATGGAGGAAGCCCAAGAAAAGCATATTGCATGTCAGATGGGTGCGGTGCTACCTGGAGAGGACAAGGAAAACCAGCAAGTGGCCCTGTTTCCTGCAGGCAGGCAGAGGAGGACCTCCTGTAAGGGAGGCCTTTAGAAGAGGCAGATCCAGGAATGGTGTTCCAGAAAGAGGCCCCAGCAAGGGCGGAGACTCTGAGGCTTGAGCTACCAGGCGGACCTGAGGAGTGGGAAAGTGCAAGTCGCTCAGTCGTGTCCGACTCTTTGCGACCCCGTGGACTGTAGCCTGCCAGGCTCCTCTGTCCATGGACTTCTCCAGGTCAGAATACTGGAGTGGGTAGCCATTCTCTTCTCCAGGAGATCTTCCCCACCCAGGGATCGAACCCAGATCTCCCGCACTGCAGGCGGATTCTTCACCACTGAGGAGTGGGAAGGAGACCCAAATGATTGGAGCCAGAGGATCAAGAGGAGGAGCCTGGATGTGAGGTTAGGTTGTGTTTTATTTTTATTTTTTTGTATTGAGTCTACTGTATGGCTAAGATTCCCCCTACGGGGCAGGAAATGTGCTATCAGGATGTTCTAGGTGTGCCTTAAGTATGACAGCACAAAAAGGAGTAATTGTGATTCATTTTGGGGGCCTCCGTGTGTTTCACAGGTGGCTGGAGGGGCATGGTGTGGAGGGCCTTGTGGGTGGTTGTGACGGCTCTGGGTTTACTCTTCGGGCCATGGGAGCCGTGGGGGTTGGGAGCATAAGGTATACGTGACCAGGACTAGATGACAAAGACCGTGCTAACTGCCACTGAGGCGTTAGGAGGGTGAGAAGGCAATCAGGAAAACCAGTTTGGAGGCTAGTTGGGCTTCCCTTGTGGCTCAGCTGGTAAAGAATCTGCCTTCAACGCAGGAGATCTGGGTTTGATCCCTGGGTCGGGAAGATTCCCTGGAGAAGGGAAAGGCTACCCGCTGCAGTATTCTGGCCTGGAGAATTTCATGGACTGTACAGTCCATGGCGTCGCAAGGAGTCGGACACGACTGAGTGACTTTCATTTCACTTCACTTCAACACTCCAGAGGGGACGTTCGTAGTCCAGTGGCTAAGAGTCCAATGCAGGGGGCCCATGTTTCACCCCTGGTCAGGGAATTAGATTCCACATGCCACAATTAAGAGATCCGTGTGCCACAGCTAAAACCCACCGCCACATCAGTAAATATTAAAACAGACAAACGACACTCCAGAGGAGAGACGATCGCCCTCCCTGTTATTATTAACAGACAACCCCTAAACTTGTGCCTTAAAACAGCAATAGTTTATTATTTCTTATGGTGCTATAGGCTGCTCAGGCAGTTCTTTTGCATCACAAGTAGCAGCTGGGTCCTATTTTCCTCCATCTTTGCAGGCCTAGTAATTTTTTTTTTTTTAAACCATTCACCCATATGCATTTGACCTTGTTGGGTGTGAGGTGTTTTTATGTTTCCATGAATATTCTCAAGCTTTGTTCTGGGATGCAGTTAAATGACCTGGAAATAGTATGATCCTTTCAGGTCTTGGTTTTAAGATTTGTTCTCCAAGATCAGAGCAGTGTTTAGCCTCCAAGGCTAATTACTCCTTGCTACTGAGGCAAGACCCTTCTGAGTGTCCTGCCCACTGTCTGGGAATTGTGAGGTTGTCCAGTCTGGCTGTATGAGCTCTGGTGTTTATGTGTGCTGTGCAGAGTTGCTTCAGTCGCGTCCAACTCTGTGCACCCCTGTTGACTGTAGCCCTCCAGGCTCCTCTGTCCACAGGATTCTCCAGACAAGAATACGAGAGTGGGTTGCCATACCCTCCTCCAGGGGATCTTCGCAACCCAAGGATCGAACCCGTGTTTTCTGTGTCTCCTGCATTGGCGGGCCAGTTCTTTACCATTAGCGTCACCATTGCAATCCAGGGTGGTTCTCTGAAGTCTCATGAAGTTTCTTCTGGTGTGTGTGCTGATCAGTAGTCAACCGATGACTCCACATGGGTCCTTTGCCTCTGGAGTTCTGTCTCTCCACCCTACTCCTCTCTCTGGTACCCTGCCCTTTGAACTTGGCTGCTTCAGTCTCCCAGGCTTATCAGCTCCATCTGTTCAGCTCAGAGAGTCCGTCCTGCTCCTCCTGGATCCTCCCTCTCCAAACAGAGGAGATGCTTCTTAAACATCCCAGTAGAGATTCCTTGAAATGTTTTCTGGAGGAATCCATTACAACACTCCAGACTTCTCAGTTTAAGGTTAGTCAAAGACTCAGGTGCATCTCCTGTTACATTGTCTATCAAGTGATTGCCTGGACATTTGAGATCTGACTTTGGGCTTAGTCTGGTCACTATAACTCCTTAAATTATTTCATGTACTAGGTCTTTGATCTGGTTGATGAGCCTCAAAAGTTTAGCTTTGTTTTTTCCCTGTTGAGCTGAAGGAAGACATACATTGGTGATTTTGGTTATTGCTTATTTTCCGTATAGATCAGACTTCCCTGGTGATCCAGTGGTTAAGACTGTGCTCCCAGTGCAGGGGGCCCGGGTTTGATCCCTGGTCAGGAAACTAGGAGCTTCCCAGGTGGCTCAGTGGTAGAGAATCTGCCTGCCAGTGCAGGAAACTTGTATTCGATCTCTGGGTTGGGAAGATCCCCTGGAGAAGGAAATGGCACTCCACTCCGGTATTCTTGCCTGGAGATCCGCACGGACAGAGGAGCCTGGTGGGCTACGGTCCACGGGGTCACAGAGTTGGGCGCGGCTGAGCACGGGGCTCAGGGAAGCAGATCCCACGTGCCTCAACCAAAGAGCTCGCATGCTGCAGTGAAGGTCAGCAGCCCTGTGGGCCGCAGCCAAGGCCCGGCGCGGCCCCGTGAATAAAAGTGAGTGTTATAAAATAATAATAAATACACTGGAAAGAGGCTTTGTTTTTAACTAGTGGACCGCAGTGCTATTTGTTAGTAGTAGAGGTTTCCATGGTGGCTCAGTGGTAAAGAATCTGTCTGCAATGCTGGAGACCTGGGTTTGATGCCTGGGTCAGGAAGATCCCTGGGAGGAGGGTATGGCAACCCACTCCAGTGTTCTTGCCTAGAGAATCCCATGGACAGAGGGGCCTGGCAGGCCACAGTCTATGGGGTCACAAAGAGTCGGACACGGCTGAAGCGACTGGACACAAAAAGTTAAAGTACTGGCGTTGGTAAATAACATAGTCTTAAAAGTATTGGTTAGAAAGCATTTAAGGTATTCTTATATCAGTCTCACTCACTTCTGCAGAAGCCAAGACTCTTGCTTGCAAATCATGGAAACCTCAAACTAGTGTAAGCAAAAGTCCGAAAAGAAATCCCCTTACAAAATTGGAACTTACAGGCTCGTGTAGCTCCAAAGCGTAAGAGCTAAAGAGGCAGGGCCTGATCCAGCCGCGCCCTCAGGCTGCCTCCCTCTTGGCTCTGCTCGCCTCTCCCTGTCCTCAGTCTCCGGCTGTGGGGACCAGGTTTCTGTTGGCCTTAAGGTTTTGATCTCAGAGAGAAACAGAGAACATGTTCCCCAACACCTCTGGCAAAAGTCCTGTGGGCAAGGGGAATCCCAGTTGGCCAGGCGTGGGTCCCGTGACCCTGCTTGGTGTGGGGTCAGGAGGAGGTCAGGGCCCCAGGGCGATGGGACCAGAGCGGGGTTTCTCGTCCTTGGCAGCACTGCTACCCTGGCCCTGCAGCTCTTTGCTGGGGGCCGTCCTGTGCATCGGGGGACTTCTAACAGTGCCCCTGGCCTCTCTCCGCTAGATGCCAGTGCTCGCCTCCCTCCACCTGTCAGGATCACCAAAAATAACTCCAGGTATTGCCAGACATCTCTCAGTGGGCAAAGTCGCCCCTGTGGAGAACCAGTTCTATGGAGGGAGAGTAGTTTTCTACGGGAGGAGATGTTGGGCTGGGAGAACAGGCCTGCGACCCATCCCTGTGTGCTTTCTGCGCAGAATAGAAGGAGGAGGACCAGCTGTTGGGATCTGCTAAGGTACTGTGAGACTTCCCTGGTGGCTCAGACGGTAAAGCGTCTGCACACGATGCAGGAGGCCCGGGTTCCATCCCTGGGTCAGGAAGATCCGCTGGAGAAGGAAATGGCAATCCACTCCAGTACTATTGCCTGGAAAATCCCATGGACGGAGGAACCTGGTTGGCTACAGTCCATGGGGTCGCAAAGAGTCAGACACGACTGAGCGACTTCACAGTTCAATTCACAACGTGCTGTGAGCCATTGATAGGTGTGATTTAGTGCAGCGCTTTAATTCTTAGACAGTCATCTTGTGACAAGGTTTATAAAAACTCGGGGATATCTGCGAACATGTTTGAGATATGTGAATGCTATGGCAGGATCAGAGAAAAGACAGAAACTAAGGCTGAGACATGGAGCAAGGTCTATTTTCTTTCATTGTATTTGTTTTTTGGCCCGTAGCTTATGGGATTTTAATTCCTCTGTGGAAAATTCTGAAAGAGATGGGAATACCAGACCACCTAACCTGCCTCTTGAGAAATCTGTATGCAGGTCAGGAAGCAACAGTTAGAACTGGACATGGAACAACAGACTGGTTCCAAATAGGAAAAGGAGTCCAAGAAGACTCTTGAGAGTCCCTTGGAGTGCAAGGAGATCCAACCAGTCCATTCTAAAGGAGATCAACCCTGGGGTTTCTTTGGAAGGAATGATGCTAAAGCTGAAACTCCAGTACTTTGGCCACCTCATGTGAAGAGTTGACTCATTGGAAAAGACTCTGATGCTGGGAAGGATTGGGGGCAGGAGGAAAAGGGGACGACCGAGAATGAGATGGCTGGATGGCATCACTGACTCGATGGATGTGAGTCTGAGTGAACTCCGAGAGAGGGTGATGAACAGGGAGGCCTGGCATGCTGCGATTCATGGGGTCGCAAAGAGTCGGACACGACTGAGCGACTGAACTGAACTGAACCAGTGATCACACCCAGGCCCCGGGAAGTGGAAGTGCAGAGCCCTAAGCACTGGACCACCAGAGGATTCCCGTACCAAGGTCTGTTTTGGCTCAGTCTTGTACTAGAGGCATGATCTTTCTTATTTATTTAACCTCCCTTAATCCTGGGCTTTCTCTATTATAAAAGATAATTAATGATATCAGATGACGAAACAGTTAATGATATTATATGAAGGTCCTGGATAAACTCTAAGCGGCATGCAAATCGGAGGTATTATTTAAATGTACTCTGCAACTAATTGAACAGGGAAGCTGCTTGGGTGACCTGAGTTTTCAGAATAGTGCCTCCCGGTGTTTTCGTGGTTTATTCTGTGACTGTGGAGCGCTGTGCTCTTTTCCTTATTCACTCTCATTTTTCCCTCCCACTTTCCTTCTCTCCCTCCTCTCTCTCTTTTTGGCTTGTTCGTTAACCTGGAGATGTCAATGTTATAGGGAAGGGGACAGTTATTTTTTACTTTCTAGTATGTTCCAAGAGGCAAAAGAATTGCTCACCTCAGAATTATGTCTCTTCTGTACTTGCTGCTTAAAAAAACAAGGAGGAATAACATTTCCAGTTCACTGAACTAACTGGTGGGTGTGAGCCCTTGGAATGACCCTAGCCTTGTGCAGGCTGACTGTTATGTCCCAACACTGCCCGGTGGGTATGTTTTCAGCTTTCTGGCTCTGTTCCACCTTGGTAATAACCCAGCCGGTTAATTCAGTGGGATTTAAGCTTCTGGTCTTTGTCTGAAAAAATCAGAAATTGCCAGAAAACGTTGGAACAAATCACGGAACCCAGTTGCAGTCAAGGGTAGACTATATCCCAGAGACAAACAAACGCTCTGACCCCACGTCAGAGGCAGGGGCTAAACGATTCATCTCTGAAAGGAGTCTCATAGTCCCTGTTTACTTCCCAAGTGAAAGAGAGAAAGTTCACTTCTCGATCTGAACCAGTTGTAGGGAAATTTCAGTGCCATCTCTTGGAGCAAATATTGTCTGACTTTGGGACTAGATTCTGATTTATTACACAAGACTGTCTTTTGAGTTTGGGGTTAAGAATGTCGTGTTCGTTCCTCTTCTGTTTGTAGAGACAGGCTTTCGTGGGTGATGTCTCTTGTGATCACTATCAGTGGGTCATTTTTCATATTCTTGTTTCAAATCTAACAATTGCTGAAATGAATGCATACATTTCTCAACCAGTAAAATATCTCCTAAAAGATGGCTTTCTTGTCAGAAGAAAGCTTTGGAAACTTACAGAGAAAGTCACCATTCTTTAAGTCAGAGGCTACACTAATAATCACGATTTACATGTGAATAGTATAAACTACAGGAAATCAGAAAGAAGAGAAGGAGGGAGGCAGAAGAAAATTTTATTATGTGCTTGGCTAGGAGTCTTCGAGTGTTTGTAGTCTGGGAACAGATACTGTGAAAGCCTTTCTGTCGTTAAGGAGAGCCCGGGTTCCCACTGCACACCCCCACCCTCAGTCCTCGCTTTGGAGGCAAGATAGTGCCCTTCCTACACTTGATAGGATTAGGAGAGATGTTGATGTTGTTCCCTCCTCCACCCCCCGGCATATTTCTACAGCTAAAAACTAAGGGAGCAAGGAGGCTGATTTTAACATTAATACTATCCTCTACATCTTCCAACAGTTTCTGTTTTCAGGACCTATTTCCTTTCTAATGAAATTTCAGTATGACCCTCCTGTGTGAATGCATCTTTCCGGGCCTTTCAGGGTTTCCTTTACCAGCACTGTTACTTCGACCAGAGGGTAATGGAGCTTATATCTGTGGACTGCTGCAGGCGCGGGAATCATGGGTAAGACAGAGATGGGATGTACGTGAAAAATACACACACGTCATCAAACACACTTAGCTTTCCATTCATGAGGTATAGACTTGGTCTTTCCAACTGCTTTTAAGTTTTGAAGGGCCATTCAACAGAGAATTCTGGCCACAACCTAATTTTTAAAAGCATAACATATTAGTGATTAGAACAAATTTTTTCCCAGGACTTTTCGAGGTAACTCCTCCCTAAACGATGGCTCAGATGTGTGAGTCAGTCTCAGGAGCTGACCATTAAGCCACTGGCCACACTTCTGTTTTTAAGAATCACTAGGAAAAACTGGAAGCAATTTTACAAAATAAAGGAAATACTCTGTTCTTTTTTTTTCTTGTGGGGAATGAGAAGAGGCAGAGACTTTGATTCATGTGTAGCCAAGATCTGGGCCTAAAACAAATACAGTAGAGCTCTTTCCTAAGTGGCGGTCACAGTCTTAATTCCCAGAGTCTGGTCTACATCAGGGTTTTGGAGTGTGGGGCTTGCTGTCAGCCACACGGAATGATCTGCGATGTGTCCAGGGCTCCCTGAGTATGAAAGCAGAAACTCTGAAGCTCTTTGATTGGATTTGAGTCTGCTGAACAGCTCCTGAGATTGCACACAATCTCATTGTTCTAATAGCAAACACTGTCTCCAGTGTCAAGTTTAACCAACACGCAGTGAGCCTGTGGCCACTGTGGATGATGGGACCCACCCACCAACAGGCAGCTCTGTGACTATGTGCACCTGACATTTTAAGGGCTTCCTGATGGTCAAAGGTCAGCTACGTCTTACACTTTGAAGAGGTGCACTGCTTCTCTTGGTGTTTGTTTTCATTTCCCCGGGGCAGAACTCTCTAAGCTGGGCTGAAGTTTCTATACCTTACTTTTGAGAGGGCCTCAGATAACCCTATCACAGTAATAGCAGCACTCTTAACACGGAAGATGTTATGAGTGTCTCTGCCCCGCTGAACCACTGCTGCGCATTTATTCTGTGGATGCAGGAAACACAATTGTTGTTTGGAGCAGAGCCAGGCCCTGGGGACCTGAGGCTCTCATCGCCCCCACCCCCGTCATCATCCTCCATGGGTTTTATCAGAATTAAATAAAAACGAATGGTGTGGTTGCCAATAGCTACAGGGAAAGGAAACTCTGTAAGACCTTGACTACTTGTGCCTAAATAAGAGTGTTCTCTGATTATTTGTGACTGTGTGTAAGAGAAAATCATTATTCTTGGCTGCTCAGTCTCTGGAAGTCATTCATTTGAGGAGGCACAAAATATTTCACCTGTTTTTATTCCCTCAGTTTTCCTATGAATATTCATTCAGTATTTTGGCTGATAATACAGTGAAAGAGCAGGTATTATGCAGTTCTTTTTGGAATCAAGCTTTATCTACTTCTTTGGATAATTAAATAATCCTTCCTCAGAAAGGCCTACCACGAGCAACCTAAAATAGTGCCAGCGCCTCCCATCTCTCTTTCTTGCCCCGATTCACTTTTTCTTCAGAGCACTCCTCAGTCCAGGGTATTGTGCTAACACCTGTATTTATGGTTAGCTTATAAATCCCTAGAACAGGGCCACCAACAGAAACCCAGTGCAAACCACACAGGACATTAGAAATGTGCCAGGAAACACACTCTGAAGCTAAACAGAAACAGGTGAAATTAATTATAACAATGTTACCGACACAGGCCCCTGGACTCTTTCATTAATAGAAACCGGGGGACTTCCCTGGTGGCGTGAGGGCTGAGACACGGCGCTCCCAGTGCGGGGAGCCTGGGCTTGACTCCCGGCCAGGAACTAGATCGCACACACCAGGAACTAGATTGCACACACCAGGGAGAAGCTCGGAGACCTGGCGTGGTGCGACTGAGACCAGGTGCAGCCAGAGACAATAAATAAATATTAAAAAGATGCAAAAGAAATAGAGAGTTCCAGCCGAGGCTGTATCGGGGCTTGCGCCGCAGCACCAGGGAGCGAGAACAGAAAATGGGCGCCTCTGGAGGGGGGCTGCTTGGCCCCTTCCGTGGGGGTAGGTGGGGTAATGATGGGGGCGGGCCTGTGGGTGGCGGCGGAGTGTGGGTGGTCTGCACACCCACGCGGGTGCCAGTGTGCAAGGGTCGTGGGCAGCCCCTGCCTCTGCTGCTGGCGCCTCTGAGATGGCAGTGGGCTTGTGGCCGTCTTCTGTCCTGCTCTTCAGATTTGCTCCAGCAGCCCATGCCCACAGCTGTTTTTCATCCCTTAGAGTTTCTTTGGATTCTGTTGTCCAAGGAGATGTGAGCCCAAGATCCTACACTAGAGGGTCCCAGTCTAGCTCAACAATATGTTTTATTAAACTCAATACATCTATAATATATGACATAATGCATGGTGTAACATATGACAAAGGTCCCTATAGTTAGAGCTGTGGTTTTTCCAGTAGTCATTTTCAGATGTGAGACTTGGATCATAAAGGATGGGCACTGAAGAATTGATGCTTTTGAACTGTGGTGTTGGAGAACACTCTTGAGAGTCCCTTGGACTGCAAGGAGATCCAACCAGTCCATCCTAAAGGAAATCAACCCCGAATATTCATTGGAAGGACTGATTCTAAAGCTGAAGCTCCAGTACTCTGGCCACATGTTGCAAAGAGCCAACTCACTGGAAAAGACCCTGATGCTGGGAAAGGTTAAAGGCAGGAGGAGAAGGGGATGGCAGAGGATGAGATGGTTAGATGGCATCACTGACCCAAAGGATATGAATTTGAGCGATCTCTGGGAGATAGTAAAGGATGGGGAGCCTGGAGTGCTGCAGTCCATGGCGTCACAAAGAGTCAGACATGATTAACGAACGATAAACAATGTCCGTGGTGTTACCGCCTCAATATTATATTGAATATTCAGTCACTTCAAATCAATATAAAGTGATTGCTAATGCTGCTGCTGCTACGTCGCTTCAGTCGTGTCTGACTCTGTGCGACCCCACAGATGGCAGCCCACCAGGCTCCTCTGTCCACGGGATTCTCCAGGCAAGAACACTGGAGTGGGCTGCCATTTCCTTCTCCAGATCGCTAATGAGATACTTGAAATTCATTTTTTGGACCAAGTCTTTAGAATGCGCTGTCTGATTTTTTTTTAACTATTCATTTATTTTTAATGGATTGATGATTGCAGCGTCTGTTTTATACTCTCAGCCCCTCTCAGTCCCAGCTGATGCCTTTCACGTGCTCAAGGGCCGTGTGTGACTTGTGGCTGCCCTGTTGAACTGCCAGGGTCTAGAGTAGAATCTCCAGATGGTTAGCGACTTTGCTTTGTTCAGTAGAGAAAATAATTACTAAGCACACCCTAAGTGCATGGTAAATAGTGAAATAGCGGATGAACGCTAAACGCGGAAGGACCACAACTGCTCAATCAGAGGCCTGAGTGTTAGATGTCATCCGGCATGCCGCGACACCCCTGGTTTTCTCTTTTTCCTCGCGTTTCCCTCTTGCCTGCCTCTCCAAGAACATCAGAATGCAAGAAAAGTCACTGTGATCATTTATTCCACCCCTGACCTACTTTTGCTGGGAAAAGCTGAAGGCTCTATCCCGTGGCTCTTCGGCCCGCCCACGCCTCAGAATGGGTCCATTCAAGTCCCTTTTCCGCCTGGTTCCTCTCCTCTTGGTTCTGTGCCCCCTCCCTTTAATTAGTTCTCAGGCTGCCTCGTAAGCAGTGGTTCATAGCACTTCTAAAAAGAGCTGACTCATTGGAAAAGACCACGATGCTGGGGAAGACTGAAGGTGAGCGTAGAAAGGGGCAGCAGGAGGTGGGATGGTTGGATGGCATCACTGACTCAATGGACATAAATCTGAGCGAACTCCGGGAGAATGTGGAGGGCAGGCGAGCCTGGAGTGGTCCAGTCCATGGGGTTGCAGAGAGTCAGACACAACTTAGAGTTGGAACAAAACAACAAATCCCTTGATATTTGGGCAACACCTCCTTCCTTTCTGTTCCTCTTGTCAAGTCCAGTAGAGGCGCCTTCTTTGGGCCAGATGCCCTGGAGGTGGGCGCTGCACATACACCTCAGGGCCGGGTGGACACTGGTCCTGCCCTTGAGTCACGTCCGGTCCAGTGTGGGAGACAGACAGACAGTCCCTACAGTGATGACACAGTGTCATTCGGGAGGCTCCGGAAAAAGACAGGGTTCAAAACTCGGTGCTGTCACTTACCAGGTATCTGGGCTTGAGCTGGTCACAGTACATCTCTATGCCTTAGTTTTCTCATCTGTAAAATGGAGCTAATAAAAGTATGTACCACATAGTGTTGTTGGGAGGATTCAGTTATATACAGGCAGGTGGGATTGAGAGAAAAAATTTATCTACAGGCCTGCCTGAACATGTGCTCAGTCATGTCCAGCTCTTTGCGACCCCATGGACTGTAGCTCACCAGGCTCCTCTGTCTGTGGGATTTCTCAGGTAAGAATATAGAGTGGGTTGCCATTCCCTACTCCAGGGGGTCTTCCCGAGACTGTGCGTTGGAAGGCGATCTTTACCAGTGGGCCCCCTGGGGAGCCCTGGGTGCTGGCGTGCCTTGCTGTACTGTACTTCACAGGCTTGCCTGTTGTGCACGTTGAAGCTTTGAGGCAAGCCTGTGTCAAGCGAGTGTGTTGCTGTCGCTTTTCCGCAGCATCTGCTCACTTCCCGTCTCTGTCATGATTTGGTAATCCTCACGCTATTTCAAATCACCGTATCTGACAGAGAAGCCAGTCATCTTTGACATTACTACTATGATTCGCTGATGGCTCAGATGATTAGATTTCATAGCAATCAAATATCTTTTAAGTATTTTAAAATTAGGGCATATACATTGTTTTTTAGACACATGGTGTTGCACACTTGTGTAAACATAACTTCTGTATGCTCTTGGAAACCAAAAAGTTCATGTGACTCACTTATTGCCATAGTTGCCTTGTTCCAGTGATCTGGAACTGAATTTGCAGTATTGCCGAGGCGCCTGTGTGTGTCTTCGTCGCATGACTATACTCTTGTAAAGAGATGACCTAGGGTCATTGCCAGCCACGGTTAAGAGACAGGCAGAGCTGATTTACTAGACTTACTAGAAGGGCATCTGGCGTTAGCGCATTTCTAAGTGTTAGGTAGTATTGTCGTCACCAGCGCTGGAAGGTGTCCCTTGGGGCGGTGCAGGGAGCGCAGCGCGCAGACGGCAGAGGGCCGGGGGTCGTTCCCGGGAGGACGCGGCATCGAAGTGCGGCCCAGTGAGGGCTTCAGGGCGGGCAGCGCTCGTGAAGACCTGGAAGTAAGTGTTCTTCCTCTACAGTTTGAGGAACTGAACAACAGTTTGAAACACCTGCGGCGCAAGCCCAAAGGCCTCTGAGGGCCAGGTGGGACATGTTAGGGTGAGCTGTGAAACTGTTGGTGTCGGCTCTTGCCAAACTGTAAAAACGGCAGTTACTTATGGTTTAGCATAATAGTATGGCTACGGTGAAAAATGAGCCGCTCAGTCCTGTCCGACTCTTTGTGACCCCATGGACTCTACAGTCTGTGGAATTCTCCAGGCCAGAGCCCTGGGGTGGGTAGTCTGTCCCTTCTCCAGGGGATCTCCCTAACCCAGGGGTTGAACCCAGGTCTCCCGCATTGCGGGGGGATTGATTCTTTACCAGCTGAGCCACCAGGGAAGCCCAAGAATACTGGTGTGGGTAGCCTGTCCCTTCGCCAGAAGATGTTCCCAACCCAGGAATTGAACCAGGATCTCCTGCGTTGCAGGCAGATTCTTTCCCAGCTGAACTGCGAGGGAAGCTGCATATAAACAGCAGAAACAAGCCAGAACTTGAACGAGCTCCTGACACACGGCGTGTCTCAGGGCCCTGGGTCTCAGTGGCACATGCTGCCCCTGGGCTGGGGGCTCGTCGGGGGGCACCGGGCCCGGGGCTGGGGCGTGGCCGCTGCAGCCGCCCTGCAGGGCGACCTGTGCGGCTCAGCCTCGCTAGAGTCCAAAGAGGCAATCTGGCAGGTTGCCTTTTGACTTTGAAAATGGTAGCTCAGATTTTTTCTAAAGATTTTTTTGATGTGGACCAATTTAAAGTCTTCCTTGAACTTGTTACCGTGTTGCGTCTATTTTATGGTTTGTTTTTTTTGCCTGAAAGGCATATGCCATCGTAGCTCCCAGACTAGGAATTGAACCTGCACCCCCTGCATTGAAAGGGGAGGTCATAAGCATTGGACCGCCAGGGAAGCCTCATTAGCTCCAGCTCTGGGGAGCGACACACGGTAGGGACCAAACCATTTGTTGGCTGAACGTGGCTCCGTAACTGCTGCTGGCCGGTTGCCTGAGTGTGGACAGGGTGGGGCGGGCAGCAGCGGGCAGGGCTTCCGAGCCCAGGGTTCTCTTTTCGGTTCAGTCGCTCAGTCGTGTCCCACTCCTTGTGGCCCCACGGACTGCGGCAGCCAGGCCTCCCTGTCCGTCACCAGCTCCCAGAGTCTGCTCAAACCCATGTCCATCGAGTCGGTGATGCCATCCACCATCTCATCCTCTGTCGTCCCCTTCTCTTCCCACCTTCAATCTTTCCCAGCATCAGGGTCCTTTCCAATGAGTCAGTTCTTCACATCAGGTGGCCAAAGTATTGGAGTTTCAGCTTCAGCATCAGTCCTTCCAATGAATCTTCAGGACTGATCTCCTTTAGGATGGACTGGTTGGATCTCCTTGCAGTCCAAGGGACTCTCAAGAGTCTTCTCCAGCACCACAGTTCAAAATCATCAGTTCTTCGGCGCTCAGCCTTCTTTGTGGTCCAACTCTCACATCCATACATAACCACTGGAAAAACCACAGCCTTGACTAGATGGACCTTTGTTGGCAAAGTAGCGTCTCTGCTCTTCTTCTAGAAGTGAACTGTTGAATGTTTCCCCCACTTTCTCTGCCCCTGCCTGCTGCCATCACTATTCAAAACCGTTTCCTCTGGAGCTGCCCAGTGGCTTCCCCACTCTGCACTGAAAGTAAGGCCAGAGGTGCCAGCGCCTGCCACCCGAGGAACTAAAAGTAGCACCTTTTTCCAGCTAAGAGACTTGGGCGAGCGCAGCTGGGTCCCGCTGCGCTCAGCCTGAGCCCGGAGCTCAGCGCCTCTGCAGAGGGTGGTACCTCCCCGGGCTGTGCACGCCCGGCTGCGTGGCTCTGCGCCACGTCTCCTGCTTCTGCAGGGGCTGCTCCAGAGCTCACAGTGCACACGGAATCACATGTGTTTTTACACACACACGTTTCTATTGATCCGAGTCTGCTCCCCTTTCCTTGTTTTGTGGACCATTTTTACCGTCTGTATTGAACTTACTACAGTATTGCTTCTGTTGTTTCAGTTCTGGTTTATTTGGCCATGAGGCCCATGGAATCTTAACCCCCTGACCAGGGGTCGAACCAGCACCCCCTGCACTGGAAATCAAAGTCTTACTCACTGGGTCACCTGGGAAGTCCCTAAGTCCACTTTCAAATAACAGTACGCCACTTCACAGGGAGGGCAGGTACCTTAACAGACATAATCCAGATTCCTCCCTCATCTCTTGCATCATCACTGGCTTTCTGTTCGCTTATCCACAAGTATACACACACACACACACACACACACACGCAGGCGTATATAACTGAATACGTGGCTGCTGTTATTAGTTTGAATAAGCAGTTACCAGTTAGATCAATAAAGAATAAGAACAGTAACATTATTCTGCCTTCACTTACTCCTTCCTCTTTTGCTCTTCCTTCTTTATGTAGATCTGAGTTTCTGACTTGTTTTCCTTCTCTCCAGAGAGCCGATTTTAACAGGTCTTGCAAGTCTGGTCTGCTGGCGACAAATATTCTCAATTTTTGTTTGTCTGAGAAAGTCATTTTTTCCTTCATGTTTGAAGGATCATTTTGCCCAGAACAGAATTCTCAGTTGGTCTTTTTTTCCTCTCTATCTCAAGCTTTTGAGTATTGGTTTCTGAGAAATCAGAGGTCTCTGCCCATCAGTAAAGTGATTTTCCTTCTAACTCCTTTCAGTATCTTTTCCTTTATTTTTGATATTCTACCATTTAAGTATCACATGCCTAGGGCTTCCCAGGTGGCTTAGTGGTAAAAGAATCTGCCTGCCAGTGGAAGAAGATTCAGGAGACAGGGGTTTGATCCCTGGTTCGGGAAGATCCTCTGGAGAAGGAAGTGGCCACCCACCCCAAGTATTCTTGCCTGGAAAATCCCATGGACAGAGGAGCCTGGTGGGCTCCATGGGGTGGCAAAGAGTCGGGCATGATTGAGCACGTACATAAAGATGTGGTCATACTAAGTGAAGAAAGAAGGTGTCGCCTAGACAGGGACGTTTGTCCTCCCTGATGTCTCTGGGCTTCCTGGATCTCTGCTTTGGTGTCTGACGTTAATTTGGGGGAAATTCCCGGTTATTTGTGCCTCAGGTATCTCTTCTGTCGCTTTCACTCTTTCTTCTCCCCTGGGATTCCCCTGACACCTTGTCACACTTTTTCTGGTTCTCCCACAGCCGTTGGACATTCCACTCCGGTTTTTAAATTATTTTTGTCTTCAGTAACTGTGCTTTTTGGTTTATGAGTGTTCTATTGGTATATCCTCCAGCCTGGAGATGGCTTTTCTCCGCCATGTCCAGTCTACTAGGACACCAGTTAAAGGCAGTCTTCCTTTTTGTCGCAGCTTTTTCTATCTCTAGCGTTTCCTTCAATTCTTAGATTTTCTCTCTGACTCTCTGCTCACATTTCCCATCTGTTCCTACATGCTGTCTCCCCAGGAGACTTCTCAGCATCTTAGTCCTTGTTGTTTTAAGTTCCCAGTCTAAGAATTCCAACATCCCTGCCACATCGGAGTCTAGTTCTCGTGCTTGCTCTCTCTCTCCAAACGGTGGGCTTGTTTTTTTAATTCAGTGTGCCTTGTCATTTTTCCTGATGGCCTGACATGATGTGCACGGGAGAAGGACCTGCTGCAGGCTTGGCGGTGTGGGGGGCGGGGTGGCAGGGGAGTTCTGCATTCAGCTCCGGGCCTCTGGTGCCCTGGTGCGGTGAGCCCCACAGCGCTGCTCAGCTCATCTTCCTTAGATGCAGCAGGTGGCCCGAGGGGGCTGGAGCTGGGTATTTCCCTTCCTCCACGCGGGGAGCCACGGGGGCCTGGAGCTGGGTATTTTCCTTCTCCTAAGTCACTTCAGTTCTCATAAAACCGCAGCAGATGGAGGCCTGGCTGAGCAGTCTCTCCTGAGGGCGGCGTGTGTCCTGAGGGACAGGATGCTGTAGCCTGTTGCAGACCGCCTCTTCCCTCCCCTGCTCGGAGCATGAGGGGACTTTTCCCTGACACTCACTCTGAGAACCTGGTCAGTGAATCTCACAAAGTGGGGGCCCCCTCCCTACGACTGGGTGTCCCTGGAGTCTTTAGATCTCAGATCTGTCCACAGGCGCCCCCAGCCGTTACTCAGTTTCAGCACTGGTTTCTCAGCCCATCTCTGACTCCCTCCAAGGCTGACGGCCCCCTAAGTGCCAATTTCCTGTAAATGCTCTTCTCCCTAGTCCGGGGGCAGTGGCTTGCCCTGTGACCTCACTTCTCTTGTCGTTGCTGTTGTTCAGTCACTCAGCCGTGTCTGACTCTTCGTAACCCCGTGGACTGCAGCAGGCCAGGCTTCCCTGTCCTTCACCATCTTCTGGTGCTTGTTCAAACTCATGCCCATTGAGTCGGTGATGTGATCCAACCATCTCGTCCTCTGTCACCCCTTCTCCTGTCTTCAGTCTTTCCCAGCATCAGGGTCTTTTCCAATAAGTTGGCTCTTTGAATCAGATGGCCAAAGTATTGGAGCTTCAGCTTCAGCTGAATTAACCCCAAATGAATATTGGGGATTAATTTCCTTTAGGATGGACTGGTTTGATCTCTCTTCACTTCTCTTACTGATCTAAGAAGAGCTGTTCATTTTTTCAGTTTGTTCAGCTTTTCGCCTGTTGCTGAGATGGAGTGGTGACTTCTAAGCTTCTTACATGATGGATCAGAAACTGGAAGTCTGTCCACGTTTTAAGAACCAAAAAGTGACTGAAAATATCAAGGACTGAGCGAAGGGGACTGGTCGCTTTAGAAATGGAAATTTCAGGCTTCTGCTGGAAGGTCCGCAGGTGCCTGCAAGAGAAAGATTTGACGAATGTGACGGCCACACGGCAAGCTGCAGCGCTGTGCAGCCCGTGAGCTCCGGGGCCCGCGAAAGAGGAGCTTGGAGTCCACTGCTGCCAAAGCTCCACTGTGTGTCCCAGGCCAGTCACTTCCCTTTTCTGAGATTCCTTTTTTAAAACTGGGTGTTGGAACATTTACTGGAAGTTGTGGAAGGGATTAGAGCTAATTTGTATAAAGTGCATATCGGATGGTATATTCCCAGTTCTTTTATACCTGATAGAATACACATTATAGATCATTATAGACATGATGTTTTTTCTCCCTTTTACTCTGAAAAAAAAAAAAAAAAAAAAGGAATGAATGTTGACTTAGTTCTCCAAGAACACAGGAAATGGTTCAAAGTTAACACAATGCAAACCATGCTAAAGAATGATAGGTGGAAAAGCAAATTTGAGCAACATAAGAAACACAGTTCATTATTCAGATTTGTCTGAAGATTCTGGGAACATCTGGCCAAGTGTACGAGGGTGAGCTCTCCCCTCAGAGCCCTGTCTTCATGCAAAGTCTCCGTTGAGGCAGTCAGTTTATATGCAGTAAGTGAGTGGGAAGGAGAACTCTCTTGCTGAAAGCAGCAAATGGCTGGGCAGCAAGTCTTAATCAGCTACCAGAAGGAAGTAAGTGTTATTTGCTCAGTCGCTTCCTATTCTTTGCGACCCTGTGGACTGTGGCCCACCAGGTTCCTCTGTGCATGGAATTCTCCAGGCAGGAACACTGGAGTGAGTTGCCACTCCCTTCTCCATGGGATTTTCCCAACCCAGGGATTGGACTCTGGTCTCCTGCATTGCAGGCAGATTCTCTACCATCTGAGCCACCAGGGAAGCTTCCCTAGTTATCAGAAACATGACTTAAAAAAAAAGAAAAAGTCTATATACTACTCAGCACCAGCGTGTTCTTTTGTGGCTGGGCAAGTAAACTTATATAAAGCACAAAGGTAGCCCCTCCCCCTTTGAAAAATCTCTAACCTCTGTTTCCTCCCCACTTTGAGGGAAGTGATACACTAAAATTAAGTGGTGGCTTCTCATCGTGGTTAGCAGCATGCACTTGGAGCCAGTCTGTCTTGGATTTGTAGCTGGACTGGCCACTGTGTGTCCTCATGTGACCTGGGGTGAATTCACCGATTTCTCTGAGCCTCCATTCCCCACCTGTAAGATGCTGGTGTTTGCAAAAATGAAATTTTGATAATCCCTGAAAAGAACCTAGCTCCATGCTTGTGAAGATTAGGCATCATGATTTCCAGAAAAGGGCCAGTTTAGGACCTTTTCAGAGTCTAAATAAATCCTTGTCTGCAAACAGTGATTCAGACCTTTGAAATGAAAGGAACAATTCACAACAAGTTTGAGAAGCTGGGAAAATATGGAATTGGGGGTGATCAGGAGCAATGTTGCCACCTGGAAGAGACACCCGCGGCTTTCTTTCCTAGAATCACTTCTGCTTCCCTCCTGGAAAGGACAGCGATTGAGAGAGACAGGAGGGGCAAAACGAAAGCAAAGAGTCCTGTTTTCAGGAGACTGGGCTTTCCTGGTAGCTCAGTCTCTTGCAGAATTCATCGCAGGTGTAAAGAATCCACCTGCAATGCAGGAGACCCAGGTTCGATCCCTGGGTTGGGAAGATCCCCTGGAGAAGGAAATGGCAACCCGCTCCGGAATTCTTGCCTGGAGAATCACACACCACACCACCGTTTTCAAGAAGAGGCCCCTTGAGTTAATGCAGTTTCCCAGCCCTGGGTGGAGCCCGGAACCGAGCGTCTGAGCAGAGGGCAGGATGAGGCGATGTCTGGGGAGCCTGTACGGTGGTCCCGGGCACCAGCGCCGCCCGCTCCGTGCTGCTGGCTCGCCGCCACCCCCGACCCCCGTGTTCTGAGGGGCACAGAGCCGCCTGCCAGGGGACCACACTGTTATGTTTCTCAGAGCTCATCTTCTAGATAAAGCCCACAGAGACGCAGAGCACATGAACGGATGTACAGTCCATCTGTGGTATTAACGGGCGGGGCGGGGGGGGGGGGGTAATTAGGAAAAAGAGCCTCAGCATCTTCCTTACGCACGTGCGCTCTGCTGCTCAGCCATGTCCGCCTCTGTGGACTCATGGACTGTGGCCTGCTAGGATCCTCTGTCCGTGGGATTTCCCAGGCAAGGATTCTGGAATGGGTTGCCATTTCTTTCTCCAAAAAATATTCCTTAGGGAAAGAATGTGAAAGTCGCTCAGTCGTGTCTGACTCTTTGCGACCCCATGGACCATACAGTCCGTGGAATTCTCCGGGCCAGAATACTGGAGTGGGGAGGCGTTCCCTGCTCCAGGGGATCCTCCCAACCCAGGGATCAAATGCAGGTCTTCTGCCCTGCCGCCGGATTCTTAACAGCTGAGCCACCAGGGAAGCCCATTCCTTATGGGGGGATGCAAATGAAAACCATGTTGAATAACACCGGCTAACACTCATGTAATGGGGTC
Organism: Cephalophus harveyi; assembly: GCA_006410635.1. Classification (NCBI taxonomy): domain Eukaryota; kingdom Metazoa; phylum Chordata; class Mammalia; order Artiodactyla; family Bovidae; genus Cephalophus; species Cephalophus harveyi. The sequence continues at coordinate 129,336 of SJYT01064576.1, forward strand.
GGGGGTGGTGGACGGGGCAGGTATCCAACATAAAACTAAAAATGGAGGGGCCTCCGAAGGCAGGAAGGGAGTGGTGGGGGGAGGGACTCTGTGTGTGCAGGAGGCTCGTTAAAGTGAGAAATTCCCCCTGGGGGAACAGCGTCACCCGCTTGGCTGCCACGCTCCTTCCCGGTAGGGAAGGCTGTGTTGTGTAAGGATGAGAAAAGGGACATCTTGGGAATTCCGGCTCCGCTGTTCAGCTGCTGCGTGGCCTGGGGGTGAACTGCTGGCCTCTCTGGGCTGTGCCTGTGATCTGGGGCCAGCAGCCGAGCACCCTGAGCGGAGTGTCTGAGGAGCAGCACAGGTTTAGTGGGCCTGCCGTCGCTTTGGCGTCTTTCTCCCCATCTTGTAAAATGGCAGATGGCCCAGTAGTGGCTGAAGTTTTCAGGAAGAGACATCAATCTTTGAGGTAAAGTCCTGTCCATCGACATTTCATTCAAATTTTAGTCCCTCTCTCTTCTTAGCCCTCTCTTCCTAAGCTCTGGTTCTTAATTTTCTTTGGAAATTTCCCATACCATGTGTATTAGAGATGTGTTATTTGCCCAGGATCAAATACACAAAGTCCTACGCTTGATAGATGAGGGTTTTTAAAATTTAGCTCTTTTAATAGGTTCATCTTTTTTGGTGGAGGGGGGGCACAGTGTTAGTTCTAGAAGATCTTGTAGGTCTTTAGAGAACTGTTCAACTTCAGCTTCTTCAGCATTACTGGTTGGGGCATAGACTTGGATTACTGTGATATTGAATGGTTTGCCTTGGAAATGAACAGAGATCATTCTGTCGGTTTTGAGATCGCATCCAAGGACTGCATTTTGGACTCTCTTGTTGACTATGATGGCTACTCCATTTCTTCTAAGGGATTCCTGCCCGCAGTAGTAGATATAATGGTCATGTGAGTTAAACTCACGCATTCCAGTCCATCTTAGTTCGCTGATTCCTAGAATGTCGACGTTCACTCTTGCCATCTCCTGTTTGACCACTTCCAGTTTGCCTTGATTCACGGACCTGACATTCCAGGTTCCTGGTGGTCTCTCATCACTGTGACTAAAGACACTGACCATTTTCTCATTTGCTTATTTGTCATCAGTATATCTTCAAATCTTTTGCCACTTTAAAATATTGAGTGGTTTAGTTTCTTGTTGTTTGAAAACTTTCAAACACATATTCTGGATACAAATACTTTGTCAAATATATGATTGGCCAACATTTTGCAAGGGCAGAAAAACCTGCTTTTCTATACTGTCCCCACCCCTGCCCCGGCACCCTCACCAGATTCTGTTTTCATTTTGTTCCCTGCCAGGCGGCACTAGTGGTAAAGAATCTGCCTGCCAGTGCAGGAGATGCAGGAGACACAGTTCAGTCCCTGGGTTGGGAAGATCGCCTGGAGGAGGGCTTGGCTACCCACTCCAGTGTTCTTACCTGGAGAATCCTATGGACCGAAGAGGCTCATGGGCTAGAGTCCATGGGGTCGCACAGAATCCGACACGACTGAAGCGACTTAGCACACATGGATGGGCATGGAAAACATTTTTTTTAGCAAAAGTCAGGTGTTTCCTTTTGCAGAGACCATTTGCTCTCAGATTATTGCATATTCCTTCTAGTTTTGAGAGTGCTCAGAGTTTGTCAAAGAGAAATACCCAGCTCAGAATAGAACCGCCTCGTTTGCATGTAGGGAGGACGTGTGGGACAGCAGTTAAATGACTGTGAACACTTGTCCAGGGCTGTTGGACAGTCTGGCTGGAACCCGGCAGCTTTGCCCGCCTTGAGCCCTCCGGACTGTTCTGTGAGGTTGTATTCACGTCCTCTCCTTTTCACAGAGGAAGAAGCGGAAGCTTAGAGAGATTGCGAGATGCACCGAATGTTACAGCTAGATGGGGCTGAGCAGGGATTGGCTGGTTTATTTCACTTCAGTATCTGCCGCTAGACTCCTCCCCGAGCTTTATTCGTTACGGGTGCACTGTCAGAGCTGCTGCCACGTGGAAGATCAGTCATGCATTTGGATTGGCCAGAAACGCTCACTTAGGTTTTCCTATAATATCTTATGGAAAAACCAAAAGGAAGTTTTTGGCCAACCCAGTCCTAACACACACAGGACACACTTGACTGCTCTCCCTCTAAGTCGCAGTGAAGCCAGCTCTGGGCTGTGGCAGAGCTGAGTTTAATCCTGCTCTGACACCCTACATGGGGACCTGAACTCTGAGCTACAGTCTTCCCATCTGTAAAACGGGGAGCTCGGGCTCAGCTTGATTGACAGAGAAATAGATAATGGGAATAAATTAGAGGTACAAGGACTTCCTGGTGGTCTAGTGGTTAAGACTTCGCTTTCAATTGCAGGGCATGTGGGTTCGATCCCTGCTGAGGGAGCTGAGATTGCACATGCCTTGTGGCCTAAAACCAAAACATAGAACAGAAATAATATTGTAACAAATTCAATATGACTTTAAAAGTGGCCCACATCCCAAAAAAAATCTTAAAAAAAAATTAGGAGGCACATTTATAGCATATTTTCAACATTATCAATATTAAGGGATTCCTTAGCACTTTCCATATCCTCCCAGAAATTTACAATTAAGTTAAAATTGGAAAGTAGACTTAGTGTCCTGGAGTTTGAGGCAATATGACACGGTCTTGTTACTCTACAAACACATTTGCTGTGTGTTTTTGCTTACTTGCAGAAATCATAATGACAGTGTAACATCATACTTAAGGGTACAGATTTTAAGGTCAGAAAGATCTGGTTTTCTTTCTGATCGCTCCACTCACTGCTGTTGTGAGCTTGGTCATCTGATCGTGCTCCACCTTGACTGCATTAAACCAGTGCAGGAGGCTTTCAGGTGTGAGGAGCAGCCCCCATAGCAAGAAGCCCGCGGAGACCTAGGGCTTCTTCCTCTCGTAACAGGAAGTCCAGAGTCAGGAAGTTAGTGTTTCCGAGGCTCTAGAACGTCGGGGCTCTGTGATTCTTGCTTCTTTGTGCTTGCAGGATGCCTGACTGCTTTCCTCTCAAGTCAGGGAAAAGGAAGACAAGCAGAACCCAGGGCCTCTTTTCCTTTTCAACACAACAGACCTGTCCAGGACTCTCCCAGAAACCTCCTGTTACTGCTTCACTGGCCTGAACTGTGTCACGTGGCCAGGGTGGAGATGGGTAATTAAGTCAGATAATGCATATAACTGGATTTTTTTTATTAACTACCTGACTTTTCCTACAATATATGCTTCCTGTATATTTTGTCTACATATTCTTGTGTGCTCATTCAACCACGCCCAACTGTTTGTGACCCCGCGGAATACAGCCTGCCCGGCTCCTGTGTTCGTGGAATTTCCCCAGTAAGAATACTGGAGTAGGTTGCCATTTCCTCCTCCAGGGGATCTTCCTGGCCCAGGGATCGAACCTACTTTCCTTAGGCCTCCCGCATCGGCAGGCAGATTCTTTACTGCTAGCGTCACCTGGGAAGCCCTGTGTACTCTTGGACCACCTGTTAATATGACGATGATCTTGGATTATCATTTTCTAGAGAGAGACTACTGGGAAGAAGATTTAATCCTTCTGCCATCAGGATTAATTAAAATTTATTTTTAAATAAATTGTCAATTTAGAAGAGTTTCTTTTGGCTTCACAATACATTACTGTGATACCAATCTTTAGGATTTTTGTGTCAAATTTGGGAAAATATCTGTCAAGTTTTTTATATATGATCTCTCAGATTTTAGGCAATGTGTGTTTCCTAGGGCAGGGCTGAATCTTCCCAAGTGGCTCAGTGGTGAAGAATCTGCCTTCCAATTCAAGGAGACGCAGAAGACTGTGGGTTCGCTCCCCGGGTTGGGAAGATCCCCTGGGGGAGGAAATGGCAACCCACCCCAGTGTTCTTGCCTGGAGAATCCCGTGGACGGAGGAGCAGGTGGCAGAGTCAGACACGACTGAGCCTGCACGCGCGCGTCTTGGTCGCCATCCCTTCTGTGGAGATGGAGTGCTTCTTTTCTGTCATCTCTGTTGGTGTCAGTCTTCCTTTTTCCTGGGTCCTCACATCATCTGCTCCTCTTTAGTAGGCTGTGCTGAGTAATTCTGTGAGTCAGCAAGATCACGGGTTGCCCAGATATTGGTTCCATGCTGTTTCTGGGAATGGCTGTGAAGGTGTTTGCAGATGAGATGAGCACTGAACTGGCAGACTCAGTGAAGCAGCATGCCCCCCTCCGTCTGGGCGCACCGCATCCGATCCCTTGAGCGACTGAACAGAACAGGGCAGCAGAGGGGGAAGCGTTTGGCTCTTCCTGACCCCTGGCGTAAGCTGGGACATTGATCTTCCTGCCCTGAGCCCTCCTGTGTCTCAGGCCTTTGGTCTCAGCCTGGAACCGTACCCCTGGCTCTCCTGGGCTGCCAGCTTCTCGACAGAGAATCATGCAACCTTTCAGTCTCCATAACGGCATGAGTCAATTTCCTTATAATAAATCTCTTCCTATACACCCATATCCTATTGATTCTGTTTTTCCGGAGAATCATGATTAATAGAATGATTAAAAAACCCAGTAGCCTAGTGAATACTTTTATTCAAAATTCTCTCTTGCTTTCCCTGGTACCCCACTTACACTTGGACAGAGCACACACCAGAATTCCAAGGTCAAGTTGCATCAGGTATAATAAGAGGTGAACTGATGAGTGGGAAATGCACCAAACGTGACCCTCCTGTGTGTCTTCACACACACAGTTGCTCTTTGTTGAGTACGAGGGCTTACTTCCTTCTCAGGTGGTGCTGGTGGTACAGATTTCACTTGTCAGTGCAGGAGACTTGAGACGCAGGTTCGATCTCTGGGTCTGGAAGATGCCGTGGAGGGGGAAATGGCAACCCACTCCAGTATTTTTGCCTGGAGAATCCCCATGGACAGAGGAGCCTGCTGGGCTTCAGTCCTCGGGGTCGCAAAGAGTTGGACACGTCTGAAGTGACTGCACACATAGGGCTTGTGACAGGGCGCCTGCTTTTCTGTTCCTGCAAGCGTGTGTGTGTGTGTCGAGTCTTTATGTGGGACCAGCCAGCACTGACGACCACTTTTTGTATCCTAGCATCCAGTACATGCAGTCGCTGAATTTGGTGAATGTATGGCAATTGCATCAGGGCATAATAGCTCTATTTGCTTTATAGAAATTCTGGAGCACTGTAAGGCTTGCATATTTCCACATCAAAGCTCTCAAAGCAGTTTCGGGGTGTGGAGGTGCACACAGCTCTGACACTGCCGAGCCACCTTGGAGGCCTCCAAGCAAGGCGCTGCCTCCGGGTGTGCTGAGTGGTTGCTTCCCCGGCAGTGGAAACGAAATAGCTTTCTCATCTGATGCTCAAGGGAGATGCGTGCCTGGAAAATGATCAACAGAGAAGAGAGCGTAGACAAGTAAATAAACAGTTTAATGAAGATAAAACGTGAGCTCAAGCCAGCTTTCAGAACCTTACATTTTCCTTTCATCCTCTCTTTATTCAATAATTGCACAATTACAACTTGCATAACTGATTTTATGTATCTATTGATCTATAAGTAGCTACAGTATATAATGTAGATAAGGAGGGCAGGGACAATCATGGTTAAACAAACATGTTCTGACATATTAATAGAAGGAACTTTGTAAATACAATCCAAATTCAGATTTTACCGATGATGGTTTTTCCTGACCCAGGCGAACTCAGTGGTGTGAATTTTAACAATAACTACCTTTCACCGAGAGTCTAACACACACCACGCTTTGGGATGAGATGTCACTCTACTCCTTTTAACCCACGTGACAGCACCGTGCAGAAGGGAACACAGAGACGCAGGCAGGAGCGTGAGCCTGTGTTTGAACTTAACATGCTTCACTAGAAGATCAGGCTGTACTGAAAGTTGACTACCCACCTGTGTGCACTGAGCGCCAGCGAGGACGAGCAGGGGTGGCATACAGATATCCACGTGACGTCACATCTTACCTCTTGCGCCAGGATTAACACGCCAGAACACCGGTGTGGGAAGCCGCCCTGCAGCTGTTTGTGCGTCTCCCTGCCGTCCCGTCTCCCTTGGCTTACACGGTGTGGAGCTTCTTTCATCAGATGAATGGGACGGGGTGGCGAGCTTCCGCCCGGGGTTGTCAGGTACCTCTGGTTTGGAGATGGCCTCTCTCAGAACCAGGAGTGAGACCCAGAGATGACATCTTACAAGCTGGTGATAAGGCCTTCAGGTAGCTTCCACGGAGAGAAGGGCTTCTTTCGTGTGATTTTTTTCAAGCAGTATCTGCAGATTCTGCAGATAAGTTGTCTCGTTTCTGTCTGTGGTGTGCCTTGTACGGGCACCCTGATTGAATCATGACTGTTTGTTCTCCTTGGCTGTAAATCAGGGCACCAAGGGCCTCTAATCAAGTCCGGCCATTGTCCACACAGAGCTCATTAATGCTCTTTTGGTTGAAACTTGAAGGAAAGAACAACCATTAGGTAACTGCAATGTCAAGGGAGACATTTGTTTTGAAAAGTCTCGAAAACAGCCTTATTAAAAAAAAAAAAAAAGAAAAACCAAACCTTCTAGGGCATTTCTTTTTTGAAAAAAGTAAGTTGAGTTATCTTGGTTTAAAAAAAAAAAAAGAGGAGGAGAGTTTCTGCCTTTCCAATTAAGAGCAATCTTTAAAAGTCATCCAAGAAAAAAAAAAGTTGGCTCTGTTTTCTGAATCGCTGGTTGGGAAAACAAAAGCAGCAAGGGAAAGTTTGACTTGACTTCCTCTACAATTTGTTTATATCATCGGAGCAGAAAGACTCTCAGAGCTCAGCTCGCCACTTCCTGAATCAAGAGAGAAAAATGCCCCGAGTGCTGGATTCATTGAGAAGAGCAAAGCGATCAACACAGCAGTCCTGCCCAACTGGGGGAGCCCGGGGGGCACAGGAAGAGCCTCTCGGGTTCAGCGCCAGCCCAACAGGGTAACTGCAGGGTCCCGAGTCAGCACGCAGCCCCAGCCCCTCCCAGTGGCCGCACAGGGGCAGCCCGGTGGAAAGTGCGGGCTTCCTTGGCTGGTTGCTATGGAGTCGGCTTCCTCTGAGACAGAACTGTCAGTCGATCCAGTTCAGAGACAGCAGTTGGCAGCAGTGGAAGAGCATTGAAATGACAAATATTTACTTGGGGGGAAAAAATGTCCAAGTCAGATGTACCTGAGAATGATAAGGTTCTGTTTACTTCTCCAGGTAGTAGCCGGGAAACAGTCAAACCAGTTAGGTAGGACATTTTCTTTTTTTGGTCAGGTATGTACTGAATCCCTGGCAACAAACTTCAGACAGTGTTAGGAGAGAGGATTTCTTTCTAAATTCTCCCGGGCAGAGTGCCTGTGTTCCCCCCCTCCACACACATACACAGACACACACAGACACACACCACACACACACACACACAACACCCCCAGATGTGTATAAGAGACAGGCTGTTGTGAGCTTGGTCATCTGATCGTGCTCCACCTTGACTGCATTAAACCAGTGCAGGAGGCTTTCAGGTGTGAGGAGCAGCCCCCATAGCAAGAAGCCCGCGGAGACCTAGGGCTTCTTCCTCTCGTAACAGGAAGTCCAGAGTCAGGAAGTTAGTGTTTCCGAGGCTCTAGAACGTCGGGGCTCTGTGATTCTTGCTTCTTTGTGCTTGCAGGATGCCTGACTGCTTTCCTCTCAAGTCAGGGAAAAGGAAGACAAGCAGAACCCAGGGCCTCTTTTCCTTTTCAACACAACAGACCTGTCCAGGACTCTCCCAGAAACCTCCTGTTACTGCTTCAACCCCCCCCCCCCCCCCAGGGCAGAGTGCCTGTGCTCCCCCCCTCCACACACGCGCGTGCACACACACACACACACACACAGAGTTTGAAATCAGTGGGTGAAAGGGCTGAGAGAGAGAAAAGCACAGTTGAGCAGTGGCTGTGCTGGGCTGAGCGCCCCAACGGCAGACGACCGTGTTGGCCTCTGGAACACTGGAGGGGATTGCAACACACGCAGGCAGTAACGGAGACACGGATAGAAGGGAGACAGAATGGGAGGGCAAAGAGGGCTTCCTGTCCTCTGAAAGGCTGGCTCAGCCTTCCTGACGTGCATGTCCACAGGCAGCTCAGAAGCAGGAGAATGTGCCAGGTAATGAGGCTGGAAGCCGTCTGAATAATGAATAGTAAAACGTGCAGTGATTTCAGACCTCACAGTTCGTTATTGGTAGTTTTTCTTCCCATTTGGAGGGTGGGTTTCAGTCAGTTCTCTTGTCTAATTCCTGCTTCCTGCCAAGCTGCTGCTGTTTGAAAAAAAAACAAAAACAAAACTTGGATCATCGTTTGAGAGCTTCAAAGACCTTAGGGTGCAGTTAGCTTCCTCTTGATTTCCTCTGACGGTTGGTGAGCTGTGTGTCCAAGGTCCTTTCTGTAAGTAGGGCTGAGGAACGAAATCTTCTGAGTGTTGAGAAAGAACAACCATGTTTTAACAGCACTGTTACTAGAAAATTTGGAAGTTGCATTGTTCTAGCCTGTTCTGTTCAATTCTGTTTTATTGGCATCTGAACATTTCAAAGTATAAAGGGCTATTATATAAAAAGGACACTTGGATATTCTTCTTAAAGGTTCCCTTGTACTTTCATAGAATGTTTACAAGGTTACTAAGTATGCTTTCTCATCACTATATTTTAAATGGCTTGACTATTACTCCCACATTCGAGAATCATTGAAACTGCTTGAATGGAATGAGGATATCCTTTGTTCCCCATTGATTTGGAAACAAAGAGGCAGAAAGAAGTTTACTTTGCTTCTGAATGCCATATGCAGATGAATGTCTCATCCATTAAATTAAACCAGGATCTGAAGACTTTTTCAAGTCTTAGAATGCTCATACAGCTCTAGTGCATGTTAGAATTTGCCCTCCAGTTTTCATTTATTCCATTGTGTTTGGGTCTAACATGGCGTTATTGAAGTCACACACCCAAGTCTTCAGCAATAAGAAAGCGTAATCATGCGTAATCATGAGAAGAATAAGTTAGTAAGTGTGTTCAGTTGTGTCCAATTCTTTGCAACCCTATGGACTGTAACCTGCTAGGCTCCTGTGTCCATGGGATTTCCCAGGTAAGAATACTGGAGTGGGTGGCCATTTCCTGCGCCAGGGATCAAACTGGCATCTCTGGGTCTCCTGCATTGGCTGGCGGATTCTGGACCACTAACACCAGCTGGGAAGCCCAATCAAGAGCGGAGAGTCAACATCAAAAAGGACAGAAGTTGCTGTGCTGTTTCTTAGGTGGGAAACACCAGATGGGCATAAGTAGGCAGTGATCTCTGCTCGTTTTCTCCCGTCTCCTTCTTTCCCAGTCCCTCTAGATCCAAGGTTTCCGTCTTTGGCACTGCTGATGTTCGGACTGGATCATTCTGTACTGGGGGCCTGTCCTGTGCGTTGTGGGGTATTTACCAGCTCCCCAGGTCTGGACCCCCTGTGCTGGCGGCACCCCTCCACAGTCATGCCCGGCAGCCCTGTCTCCTGTAACGGCTACATGACCCCAGAAGGACGAGGAGGGGGGCGGATTTGGATGCCTCTGGTTGAGAGCCGCCGTTCTAGAGCAACCCGCCCACAGATCCTGTTTGGAAGAGGAAGAGAAGATTAACCTAGTGCTCAGCCAGGGAGAGTGAAAAATCACGGATGCCAGAGCGGTGCTTTTCATCATAATTCGCCGAGTTAGAACTGAGAATGTGAGCGAAGGGGCAGGAGAAGGAATCAAAGGGCTTGGAGACGACTCCACAGCCAGCCCCTCACTTTAAGGGAAGGACCACCGCAGGCAGCGCGTGCCAGCCCACGCAGTCGGCGGCTGCGCCGAGGCTCGTGACTGCGAGTTGTTTCTCTTGCTGTTCTAAGTAGTTCAAGGACTCCCTGTCATTGTGCCCCTCCGACCGCTGAGCATCTCACAGTAGACAGAAGGCGGTGTGTCTCAGGGTCCTTTCCCTTATGATCCTGAAGTAATATTCACTAATTTTAATTTTCAGTGGCTAAAAACGGGCTTGTACTATTCCAGTCTGCTTAAGGTGCAGACAAGTACTCTCTGACTGCTCTGTACGAGATGCCTAGAACAGACAAATCCATAGGGTCAGAAAGCACACTGGTGGCAGCCGGGGGTGGGCGTGGGGCGGGCGTGCTTAGTGGGGACAGAGTTTCAGTTTAGAAAGGTGGAAAATTCAAGAGATGGCTGACGGTAAGAGTTGTACAGCGGTGAGAATATACTTGGTGCCCCAGAACTGCACAGTTAAATACGACCAAGCTGCTGCTGCTGGTCCCTCAGTCGTGTCCGACTCCTGCGCAGCCCCATGGACTGTAGCCCTCCAGGCCCCTCCGTCCAAGGGATTTCTCAGGTGAGAACACTGGAGGGGCTCGCCATTTCCTCCTCCAGGGGATCTTCCTCACCCAGGGATCCAACCTGCACCTCCCGCACCGGCAGGCGGGTTCTTTACCATTGAGCCCCCAGGGAAGCCCCACGGTTAAAACGAGTGTGTTCACACTAGGCGCTTTTCAGCACAATAAAGAAGATTTTTAAACGGGCATGTACTATAGTGATAAAATACACATTTTATGAGATACTGTGAGAATCATAAAAATATAATGACATGAATATGGCTAAAGAATCTTAAACCCTGTCTTAATAAAGATATATCTATTTTTTCTAGGATGTGTAGTCCACACTGACTTTTTTTTATTAACTATTGAAAAAAGAGAAGCAATGTCCAGAACCACACAATCTGAGTCCTGTATACACAATAATAAAGCTATCAGTGTTCCCCTTTAGTTTTTTTTAATTTTAAATGATGAAGTGCTTGGAGCACGGCGACAAGTGTATAGAATAGCACAGTGGTCCTGTGCTTGCTGTCGAGTTCCTGGTTTCCAGCTCTCCCATGTCGGAGCCTTCACTGGTCGGTCCTTCTGGCAGAGAACACTCTTGTGTCATTTATCTGCACGGCTCCCTCCCTTCTCTCCATCCAGGCTGATGGCGTCTCCTCAGACAGGCCTGCCCGACCTTTCTCTGCAGCAAGGCAGCTGCAGAGTGGACTCTGAATGGCGAGCGAAAGGCACCCTCGGTTTCCCCGAGACACGTGCCAGCCAGCCCTGCTTTCATTTTTTTTTTCTAGCACTTATTGTATGTAAATATGTATTGGGTTTACTTGTCTGTTTCCTCCAACTAGAATCTCGTCTGTAACTCCCTGAGGGCTTTGTTTCATCTACTGGTCAGTGCTCGGAACCAAGGCTGCTGCACAGTAAGCACTCAGTGAACAGCTGCTGAGCCCAGGTGTTACCCGGGCAGACGTGGTGAGCACAAGCAGGCTGGGAATGATGTGGTATGGGTTGATGAATTCTTGCACTCTAGTAAATGAGCTTTGTCTTTTCAAGTGTAATATTTAATTAGTTTGGCATGACAAGTTAAGTATTTCAAGGCAGTTAATCATTTATTCATTTAAAATAAAAGCTTGTTTTTTAGATAGAAGTCTAAGGAAGAACATAAAAATGGACTCTCAGCCTGTTGACCAAAGAAGCCTACCGATAGGCCTAATAAAGCCTACTTATATCTTAATAGAGATTCACCTGTTTTTTTCTAGGATAACAACAAAACAAATGATAAAAGTACATGCTTATAGTTAGAAACTTGAAGTTGTATAGAAAAGTAGAAGACATTCCCCTCTGTGCTTGGCTGGTCTCTGTCACAAAAGGAGACCCTTGTAACCAATTTCTCATGAATTGTTTCAGAAAATTTTTCTGTGCCTATAGGTATATGTTTACTAGCAAAATATTCATCATCTTAAGTTGCTTTAGACACACACACCCCACATAGCTTCTTCCCAGCCCTTGCATGGTTTGCACTTGCATAATTATCTGCTCAACTATACGTTGACTGTCTTTCTTCCACCCAGCTCTACCTGCCTAACTACCATTGACTCCCCAGGGCCTGGTACACAGCAAGCCTCATTATCGGTTGGTTGAGCCATTGGTTAAACAGGTGCACGCTCTGCAACAGCAGGCAGTGTGTATTCTTTAATACACATTCGCCAAAGTAGAGCTCTTACGCCGTTAGTGAGGCTTTTTAAGATTCATGTTCAGTGAGCAATAAAAGATTTTAAAAAACGGGTAGCGTTCTACGTGTTTTCAAGTGAATTATTTCACATGATCCTCAGGCAGATCTCCTAAAGTGATTATTGGCATTTCTGTTTCTCAAATAATAAAGACCCAGAGATGTGAAAACCCAAGGATAGATGAAGACTGTAATATTAGGGGAAAGTTCTAGGCCTCCATGTCCTATTTATACTTCTAGGCATCTTCCATTTTCACCAGTCTCAACAGTCAGAATGCTGTGAATGTTTGAGCAGAGCTCTAAATACTGTGTCTGAATAGTCTGTCTTGTCACAAAGGTACATTTCACGTCTCTCTAATTAGCCCAGCAGATGAAGCAAAGATCTGAAGACTCACTAAACACACAAAACAAAAAAGCAAGCAGAAAATTCCTCTACCACAAGAGACACTTCTTGACAGTGTAAAAATAAAAAAACCAAATCCACCTGGCTTCTAAGAAGCAGGCCTGCAGCTCAGAGTCAAAACGCAGGAAGTGAGTTGTAAATGGCACAATGAATAAAACAGCTATTTTGGGGGGTGAAACAGAATCTGGCCTCTGATCTTTAGATGTCACCTCCCAAAGTGAGGAGGGACTGTGGGGTCAAAANAGCAGGCCTGCAGCTCAGAGTCAAAACGCAGGAAGTGAGTTGTAAATGGCACAATGAATAAAACAGCTATTTTGGGGGGTGAAACAGAATCTGGCCTCTGATCTTTAGATGTCACCTCCCAAAGTGAGGAGGGACTGTGGGGTCAAAATGCTACCCAGTGGCTCCTTTTCCAAAAAGCAGCAGCCAGCGTTCACCTCAGTAAATAAACTGGAAAAAAAAAAGATTGAATTACACACTTAAAACGGGTAAATTTTATGGCATGTAAATTATATCTCAATTAAGGCGTTAAAAAACCAGCCAAAGTAACAGTGAAAAGCTGTTTTCTTGGGGGTGGTGGTGTGTGTGTGTGTCTGAAAACTGAGGGGGGTGGAGTGGGGAGTGTGTGTGTGTGTGTGTCTGAAAGCTGGTCTGTTGAGTCCAGAGCACACCAGGATGTGGAAGACGTAAAGGTCACTGTTTCGTATTATGCAGAAAACATGTGCAGAGCCAAGAAGGCGAAAACAGCTCTTTAATAAAAAGACATGGGACTGGGGGTCTCCGGAAAAGCAAAAGCAGTCGGAAAGATGAACCTTTTGTCCGGGAGGCGTTACCTGGCCCTCCTACTGGGGCGAAACTGCAGAGGGTAGAAGCTTGCCTCCCAGTTGCCTGTTGATCCTGTTCCCTGGTAATACAGGCTTGTTCCATGTGCCAGGATTCAGAGATTTATGGAGGCAGAGTGCACAGAGAATTATTTCCAAAAGCAATAATCCCAGGAATAGTGAGGGGGGAGGAGGAGGAGAGAGAGAGAGAGGGAAAGAGGAACAGAAGCGAGATTAACCTCCAGGACAGAGGAAACTTGGTGGTACCGCCATTCAAGTCTGAGACGCCGCAAGAACCAGGAACTGACACGGGTGCCGTAAGCAGAGCCTCTGTGGGGACCGGACGAGTGAAGTGAAACCCGGAGGGGAGGCCGGGCGGCCCGCCGGCAGCAGGGCGCTGCAGTGCGCCCTCGCGCGGGGATGCCGCCCGCGCACTCGCGGGGGAAAGGCCGCCGGCCCGCCGGCCCCCCGGCCTCCGCCGGCCCCCCGGCCTCCGCCGGCCCCGCGGCGCGCCCTGGGGGCGGGAGGGAGACAGGCCCGCCTCCAGGTGAGGCAGAAGCGCGCGGCTCAAAGACTGAGCGAGCCTGTTTTTCGGAGGATTACATAAGCAAGTGCCCCACGCTTCCCTGGGATGATCATCTGTGAATCAGGTTTAACGCTGTCAATGAGGCCTGTGCCAGGCGAGGACAGTGGTTGCCTCGGGGGACGGATAGTGAGGAGTGAATGGAGCGGGCACGGAGGGGCTTTCCTGGCCTAGCTGCCCGGATATGCTACTTTGGGGAAAAGTCATCAGGCTGGATTATTTCTCATGTGTCTGCCACCCTGTATGTGGACTTGACTCGCTTTAAAAACGGGCGCCAGTATGCTCCCCTGCTCCCCCGCCCTCGGTCATGTCCCACGTCAGGTGAGCAGAGAGAGCCCGGACCCCGGTCCTGCTGAGTTTCCCCCTGAGCTCCGGGGGCCCGCCAACAACCTGCGCACCCCAAGACCTCCGCACCCCGGCCCTCTTCCTCTCGTCCTGTCGTCTCCCCCTCCGAGGCAGGTCCCACGTCTGTCCGGTTCTCTCCGCCTCCACTGGCCTGAGTCAGCGTCCTGTTTGGCTGGGCGATGCCTGATGGCCTGCTCGTGAGGCTTCCTGCTCCCTCTTGCGCGAGTCCAGTGTCCAGCGTTACCCTTGCTTCCATCCGGGGCTGTGCTGTGCAGGCCTTTTCCTCTAGTCGCGGTGTCCTGGCTTCTCACTGCCGTGGCTTCTCCTGTTTTGGAGCACAGGCTCTAGGCTCATGGACGCCAGTAGCCGCAGCACGCGGACTCAGTAGTTACAGCCCCGGGCTCCAGAGCACAGGCTCCGGAGTTACGGCGCGCGGAGCTCGCGGCATGTGGGATCTTCCCGGACCAGGGATCAAACCCGTGTCTCCTGCATTGGCAGGTGGATTCTCTACCACTGAGCCACCAGGGAAGCCCTCCAAAGTTATTTTTAAAAATGGGAATCAGGTGTGACCGCATCCTTCCTGTAAGTCTCCCAGCAGCTTCCCATTGTGTTTGTTTATAATAATCTTTATGATTTTAGGGTCTTCTTTTACAAAAAACTCGCTCGCTTGCACAGGGGCTTGGCTGTTACATATGAGCTCTAAGCTGTGGCCTGTGGGGTGTAGTTCTCCAGCTCGGGAGCGCGCCCAGGGCCCTGCACTGGGAGTGTGCAGGCCTGGCCGCGGACCAGCAGGGGAGCCCCGCCCGCCACGTTTACAGCAAGACCCAGCTGAGGCTCAGCCGCCTGGAGCTGCCTTCTTTCTGCTTCTCAAACGCGCCAAGCTCATTCCTTCCTCCGGGGCTTGGCCTGGCCGTCCCTGCCCGGCTCGCAGCTGTCCTGGCCCCTTCTCGCCACGCCGCCCCCGCCCCCTGCGACGCCCCCATCCGTCGCGTCACGTGATTGCCGCCGTCGTGTCACGTGGTTGCTGCCGTCGCGCCACGTGGTTGCCGCCGTCGCGCCACGTGGTTGCCGCCACCGCGTCACCGTCAGGGCGCCCGGCACTGGTTCGCGCGGCGGGTGGCCTCTCGGTTGCGCTGCCGACCCGTCTCTCCGTCACTGCGATGCAGGTTCCCAGAGGGGCAGGGACGGGTCTGCTCTGTAGCTGCCTCCCCCGGGTGCTGGAAACAGCCTGAAGCCGCACGTGCCTGCAGCCCAGCCCCCGCCACCCGCGTTCCCCGCCATCACGCCGCCCCACGACCTGCTTTCCTCGGAGTCCGATGGCGGGGGCTCTGCCGTTCCGTGGCTTAGGCTAGCGATTTTGGGGTCACCCTGACACCCCGTTATCCCTTCACATCCCGCAGTCATCCTTCAGCACCTCCCGGTGCCCTTACCTTCCCAGAGCCCGACTGCTGACCACCAGGCGCTGCCCAGCCCCCGCCCGCCTCCGCGGCCCCTCCGCCTAGTCTGCAGAGTCAGGCTGTTCCATGCGTGTCTGTGTGTGTTCAAACAGCGGCCAATTGCCAAGTATATATCAAATATGCACATTCAGAGAGTCAAATATATATGCAGTCAATAATATATATTCATATATATATATTTACTTAGGCACTCCCTACAGCCTGTTGGATGTTTAGTTCCCTGACCAGGGGTTGAACCCAGGCCCTCAGCAGTGAGAGCATAGAGTCCTAATCACTGGATTGTCAAGGACCTCCCTCCAAAATAATTTGAAATCCCACTTCTCTTTCCAGATGTATCTTCCCAGCAACTCCCCATCTCAGAGCAAAATCTCAGGGCCCTTCAGGGCCCTGCCTGTGTCTCCTCCCGGGCGCCCGGTCCTCCCTCCCCTCCGTCCGGCCGCGCTGTGCGGCTCCCTCTCGACCTCTCCCCGCGAAGCCCCATTTGTTCCCTCACGTCTTGGGGTTTCTGCTTCTCCAGCATCTCTCTCCAAAACTGCCCCCATTCTGACCCTCCCCATTTCTCTTCTCTACTTATTTTTCTCCAAAGCGCTTGAGACTCCACGGGCATATGTCACCTTCGTGTGTTCACTGATGGTCTCCTCCCCTAAATTCCACGAAGGCGCAGCTTTGTCTCTTTGTCACGGCTCTGTCCTCGCTGCTCACGTTTGTGCCTGGCAGACAGTAAGCAGTTCGGAGAAGGCGATGGCACCCCACTCCAGTACCCTTGCCTGGAAAATCCCAGGGGCGGCGGAGCCTGGTGGGCTGCAGTCCACGGGGTGGCGAAGAGTCAGACACGACTGAGCGACTTCACTTTCACTTTTCACTTTCATGCATTGGAGAAGGAAATGGCAACCCACTCTGGTGTTCTTGCCTGGAGAACCCGAGGGACGGCGGAGCCTGGTGGGCTGCCGTCTATGCGGTCGCACAGAGTCAGACACTACAGGCGACTTAGCAGCAGCAGCAGAGGTTATTAATAATTAATTGACTGAAAAGTACACGCTGAAGATGTCAGTGTCATCAGCTGAGTGAATGAATGATAGTTAATAGAGCATTGCCAAAGTCATTAAATCAGCAGACACACAGAGTTACTATTGTGGGTCTGAAACCAATCTAACCTGATCTACAGTAGTATATATAACAGATACCATCTCTGGTCACGTGGAACTTGCAGTCTACTTGGGAAAAGCAGCTGATCCAACAATCACAAAAAGCATCTCATTACAAACTCGGGACTGCTAGGAAGAAAAGTAACACTCTGAGAGTGTAGCTCCCTTAGAGAGAACCAGGAAGCCTTCTCGGAGGAGGAGGAGATGGCATTTGCGCTGAGTTGAGAAGCTTTGGATGGACAGGGAAGGGGGAGCTTGGAGACTAAGGAGAACATCTGTTGCAGGAGAAGCTTCCAAGGCAAAGCCCCACCCCCAAACTTCTAGTCCAGTGGGTGCGGATTAATCATTCACGTCTTACTGCTCCAAGATCCTAGTGAACCTTGGAACCTGATTTCTGATACTTACTGTTGAGCTCAGGTTTTGGCTGCCGGTATTGGTGATGAATGTGACTCTCTTCCTGGTGGAGATGGGAACCACCTCCAAACTCAGGAATCTGAGTAAATATTGGAGACGTCAGAGTTTATGCAGTGTGTGGTTGGATTTTTACATCCTCATCCTTTTTTTGTTTTCGCCTTTTTGCAGTCTTTCAACACTGGCTGGTCATTAAAATTTAGAGCTCACCCTGGGTTAAGTGGATGATTTCCTGGAAAACAGCTGGTTGAGCTTCCCCCTGCTTGCCTCTGAAATAAACATCCCTTTGGAGAAAGGCTTTCTTCAATGCCTTCCTGCTCAGCATCTTTTCTGTTTTGTTTTTTTCAATTTACATTCCTGTTTTGCCTGACTTCTCAGAAGAAATCTAGAAGAATAATCACTGAAATAACAGCCAAAGGTTATTACGCACTTTATCGCTTTGCCAGCCCTGGGAGCTAGGTACTGTTCTTATCTTAAGAGATGAGGACCTGAAGCTTGGAAAGCCATGTGTCCCATATCAATTAATAACTACAAAACGGCAGAGGCAGGCTTTATGTCCAGACCAGTTGTCTCAAGAATCATCAAGTCACAAGGCCTCCTTGACCCCAGATTTGAAAGTCTCCTCTTAACTTTAATTTCTCCAGCTGTTAGATGAGGGCGTGGAAACCAAGGTCCTAAATCTTTCAGTCCACGTTTAGACTGGGGGGTTGGTACTTTCTCTTGCAAAGGCAACCAACTCTGAATCATTTGTGTTGAGAAGAGTTTAATGGGCTGATATTGAGTCACAAACAGGTGGGGAACTGAGAGCTAAGGGAGAAAGAATGGAAAAGGGAGGGAGAGCTGGAGAGGGAGGGGGACAGAGAGGCCGAGAGCCCGAGCTGTCCCGTGCACCCGGGGAGCAGGCAGGCGCCTCAGAATACTCTCCCGGAGTGGGGGAGCTGCAGTGTGCTCCCCACCCTGCCTCACTCTGGCAGAGATGGACCGGCCCGGTGTCTGTCTTGGCTGCGGATTCATCCCTCGGCTAGGAAACGGCAGGGTGTCTTGACAGTCCCACTGATGTGACTACTCACAGTGGGCTGGGTAATTCCTCAAAGGACAATCAGAGCACTGTAACCCAGGCAACGAGAAAGAGATGCTGGGCTCCTGCAAGACAACTGACTCCCCTCTAACTTCTCAAAAGATTGGAAGTGAAAACTGTTTGTCTCGATTAAGGTTTTTGCTAGGGCTTCCCTGATAGCTCAGTTGGGAAAGAATCTGCCTGCAATGCAGGAGACCCCGCTTTGAATCCTGGGTCAGGACGATCCCCTGGAGAAGAGATAGGCTGCCCACGTCAATCTTCTTGCTTGGAGAATTCCATGGACGGAGGAGCCTGGTGAGCTGCAGTCCATGGGGTCAAAAAGAGTCAGACACAAGTGAGTGGCTGACACTAATCCACTCGTGGGGGTCCTCCTTTGCGCCCTGATTACTTCCCAAAGGCCTGCCTCTCCTGATACCATGACAGTGGGGATTAGTTTTCAACACATAAATTTGAGAAGGGGAGGAACACAGAAACATCAACTCTACAGTGCAGGCGGGAGCCGGAACACGAACTCTGTGGCTGATAAACCTATGGTAGAGTTATCACCTCTGTGGCAGATATCTGGGGCCACTGGGCTTCCCCTCGTGGACCCAGAATGAAATGAACCTTCCAATTCCAACACAGGAGCAGAGAACAACTCCCCCGTCCACGAGGAGACAGGGAGCAGAGGATGACTCGGTTCTTCCCCAATTTACCTACTAAGTAATCCTCTCCTCCAGGAGCGGAGTCGGGGAAGGGCAGAAAAGGCCAGGAGTTTTAGGTGATGGGCTCTGTCCCCGTGGATGGAAGCACCAGTAAGGGGAGAAGCCCCCTTTCCTTCCTGACCAGCACCAGGGGGCTTGGGGAAAGTCTACACCCCCGCGCTGATCACCGTCAGAGAAGCAAGACTTCATATTCTTTGCAGCGATCTACTGATTACATTTTCACAGCTGCGACCAGCAACACTGCCGTCACTCGGGACGTGACACCAAAACAGCTGGTTTTGAAGAGTGGAAAATTTTGTCGAAGGACTGTGGAAGTTCTCTTAAAATAGAAACGTTAAAAGCCCTAGAAACAGAGGTGTAATAGTTATCAACCCGGTGCCAATCAAAGCCGGTTGCCTGACTCTGAATGGGCTGACAGAACGGTGGCTGAACTTTGAGGTCGGAGACTCCGCCTTTGATTTTCTGCTCTGCTCCTTATTCAGTCATGTGAACTGAGGCTTGCTGATGTCTCTGGACTTCATTTGTGCAACTTCCATTCCATAGGTTTTTTGGTGAAGATTCTGTAAAGAATTTCAAACTCACAGACCACTTTATGGCACAGTTCAGTTCAGTCGCTCAGTTGTGTCCGACTCTTTGCGACCCCATGAATCGCAGCACGCCAGGCCTCCCTGGCCATCACCAACTCCCGGAGTTCACTCAGACTCAGGTCCATCGAGTCCGTGATGCCATCCAGCCATCTCATCCTCGGTCGTCCCCTTCTCCTCCTGCCCCCAATCCCTCCCAGCATCAGAGTCTTTTCCAGTGAGTCAACTCTTCGCATGAGGTGGCCAAAGTACCAGAGTTTCAGCTTTAGCATCATTCCTTCCAAAGAAATCCCAGGGCTGATCTCCCTCAGAATGGACTGGTTGGATCTCCTTGCAGTCCAAGGGACTCTCAAAGTCTTCTCCAACACCACAGTTCAGAAGCATCGATTCTTCGGCGCCCAGCCTTCTCCACAGTCCAGCTCTCGCATCCCCACGTGACCACAGGAAAAACCACAGCCTTGATGAATCCTAGCTTGTGCTCCTGTTACGACTTCCTGTCATTGGTGATGATGGTTAGGGTCCCCGTGTTGCCATTCTTCCTGTTCACTTGCATGTTTCTTGTTGTTTGTGCAGCAGAAACAGCGATGAAAGAGAAACCCGGGGACCCAAGTTCAGATCCGGGTTCCGGTACTTTCCAGCACGTGGTAGTCGGCAAAATCACTAGACCTCTTTGAGCCCCAGTTTTCTCATCAGTCATGGGTAACATAATCGAAAGGCTTAATTTGAACTTGGAACAGGAATTTTTCTTCCCTTGGGACGTTCTTTCCTTCATCCTTTATTTGTTAACACGTGTTCAGCCGGGATCTCAGCTCGCCCGCCTGTCCTCAGGGCAGCCCTGCCCCGCCCCTCCCGCCTGCACAGATTTTAACGAGCGGCCATCCTGCCAGCTGGGCTTTCCAGGTGGCTCAGCGGTAAACAATCCGTCTGCAACGCAGGAGATGCGGGTTCGACCCCTGAGTCGGGAAGATCCCCTGGAGAAGGCAATGGCAGCCCACTCCAGTATTCTTGCCTGGGAAACCCACGGGCAGAGGAGCCTGCAGTCCATGGGACTGCAGAGAGTCTTAACTGAGCACGCACACACACCCTGAGTGGCAGACACTGTTCTCGAGGCAGAGTGATGAATTAGCCAGATGTGGCCTCAGACTTTCAGAATCAGAGGAAAAGGTCAAGGGACTCTTCTCCGTGTGGCGTCCCCCTGGGGTCAGCCCATCTCCCTAGCCAGCCTGGCTCTATGTTGTGGGCACAATCAACGTGATCCAGACCTAGGAACACACACGCTCTCTCTGCCACCTTCTCCCCGGACCAGGGGCCTTGTGAACCTGCTTGTCAGAGTCCAGCTGAAGATGTTAGTACGTTGAACTTCCCCAAGAATGTTCTCCCAGCGTCAGGCC
Organism: Cephalophus harveyi; assembly: GCA_006410635.1. NCBI lineage: Eukaryota > Metazoa > Chordata > Mammalia > Artiodactyla > Bovidae > Cephalophus > Cephalophus harveyi. The sequence continues at coordinate 150,336 of SJYT01064576.1, forward strand.
TGCTCTCCACCCCAGAGTGAGACTATTCAGGTTGACTGACCCACCTCCTTGGTGCAGTGCTGAGCCACGGGGCACCCGCGTCCTCACTCAGTCAAGACCCCTTGCTGTAGGCGGATGCATACAGAAGACAAGACAAAGCCAGCCGCGCTGCTTCTCACTGTTCCTGCTGGGACGCCCTTGACTGACTTCTCTGGGCAGGCAGGCTGCAGGCTGAGCTTGGCCGGCACGTGCTTGGCCAACCACATGTTACCTCTCGGTAACAGTGCGGCCTTGGGCAAGCACTCACCCTCTTCAGGCCTCGGTTGCCTCATCTGTGAAATGGGGATGATGGCATTTACGTGCTGAGATCACTGTGAAGGTTAATGGAGACAAAGTGTGAGAAGCGTGCAGGGTCACGCTGGGGGCGTTGTTGCTCAGTAAACACTGGGTATGCTTATTCCTGTTGGGGACTCACGTCATCATTCTCATGTAGGAAAAGGACCCGAGTGGTTTGATGTAGACCCACGACTCGGACCGTGGATGGCCCGGGGTGGAGTCCTCTCCCTGCCCCGCCTGCCGCAGCCCTGCCCGTTCCTGGGGTCTAGGCTGCAGTGGCATCTCGGTTATTCCTGCCTTGGCTACACACCTGCAGCGCTGGCACAGTGCCTGCTGCCGGGTCCAGCCTCCAGAGGCCGATTCCAACAGGGCTCCCTGGCCATGGGGGCTTTTAAATGCGTCCCCGGAAACAAGGTCAGCCAGGCCCGGAGGATCACTGTTTAGAGGCAGTGGAGCGCGCAGCTGAAAGCACAGACCTATGCCGGCCTGCTGGGGCCTGAACCCTGGTTCTGAGAGTCGCTAGAGGTGCGGCTTTTTGTTGAGACGAAAGCCTCCGTTTCCTCATCTATCGCTTCAGTTCAGCTCAGTCGCTCAGTCGTGACCGACTTTCTGTGACCCCATGAACCGCAGCACGCCAGGCCTCCCTGTCCAATAAAATGGGTTTAATAATAATTGCAGCACCTACCTACACACAGTGTTGAGATCAAATGCATTAATATGTGATACTGTTAGATTTGATCCCTGGGTCAGGAAGATCCCCTGGAGAAGGAAGTGGCAGCTCACTCCAGGATTCTGGCCTGGGAAATCCTCTGGACAGAGGTCGGCTATCGTCCATGCTGTTGCGAAAGAGGCAGTCGGTACTGAGCGCCTGGACTGCAGCGAACACGCGCTGCAGGGCACTGTAGCGAGACCTTTAGTCATAATTCCTTTAACTTTCAACCTGTGCGTATTTCACCACAGTACACAGTGACCACATTGGCCATTTAACAGTGTTAGGTGGCAGTCCAGGGGCATTCGGGGGATTTTCACCGGTGGGCGTTCTGCAGCCATCGGCACTGCCAGTTTTAAAGCTCTTTCATCATCGCAAATAGGAACTCTGTGCTCATGTAAGTAACTCCCCCTTCCTCCCAGCTCCTGCTCATCTCAGTTGTACTTTCCTTCTCTCTGAATCTGCCCATTCTGTCTGTGCTGCTTCCGGTCAGGGGCGTCACACGCGTTTGCTCTTCCGTGTGGGCGCCGCCTAGTGTTGTCGAGTTCATTCACGCTGCAGCAGGTAGGAACCTCCCGGCCTTTACAGCTGAGTCATGTTCCATCGCGTGCCTGTCCCTCTGAATTCACTCAGCTGTTGAACGCGAGTCGTTTCCAGCTCCCGGTCATTGTGAGCAGAGTTGCTACGAGCCCTGGTGTACAGGGGTCTGGGCCTCTGCTTCCCATTCTTTGGGTATTTACTTGGGAGTGGAATTGCTGAATCATATGGTGATTCTGTTTAACTTTTACGGGCTTTCCACACGGGCTGCACCATTTTACATTCCCACAAGCAAGGCACCAAGGTTCCAATTTTTCCACTTCTTCACCAACACTTAAAAAAAACAAGGTAATAGCCATCCTAACAGGTGTGAAGTGGTATCTCGCTGTGGTTTAGTTATAATGCCTTTTGATCTCGTCCAAAGTAGACTACCCGTCGCCGAGTGTGCGCTTGCCCACAGCACACCGCTCTTGACTCTCGCTCCTGCCACAGCGTGTCCTGCTTGTTGAACGTTTGCCCTGCTGGTCCTCCAGGGCTTGGGCCGCTGCGGCCTGAGGCTGCAGGTCAAATCCTGAGGCTGTCTGTGTATAGTCCATAAGCTAAAAATGATTAAAAAATTTTTCTAACTGATTAAAAAATAAAATAATATTTCATGAGATATAAGAATTATATGATATTCAAATTTCATTGTAAATTGCATATAAAGTTTTATTGGAACATAGCTATGCCCTTGTGTTGACATGCTGTTTATAGCTGCTTTTGCACTACAAAGGCAAAGTTGAGAAATTGCAACGGGGACCATATGACCTGTAAAGCCAAAAATATTCACTATTTGGCTTGTTTCTGTATAAAGAAAAGGATTTGCTGAATCCGGCTCTAGACCCTGAGCTTACAACCATCACCCTGATGTCTCCACAGCACTGGCCACGGAATTTGTTGATTCCATCTTTCACACTAACTCCAGACACAAAAGTAAATATTTGAGATGAATCAGAACTAAATATAGATGCTAGGACTAGAAATCTTCTGGAAGATTAGAAAAGCTTCTTTGTAAATTTGGGTTAGGCAAAGATTTCTTTGGACACAGAATCATAGAATAAATTGAACAATAAAAAGTTTCTGCTTGTCCAAAGATACTAGGAAGAAAATAGACAAGCTACAGACGGGGAGAAAATTTTTATACCTGTATGAGATAAAGAACTTTCATCTAGAATATACAAAGAATTCCTACTACTAATACAAGACAAACGTACATATTAAATGAGCAAAAAACCTCAGATATTTCACAAAAGGTCTAGGCATGCTTCTTTGTTAGCATATTTTTGTAAAATAAGTAATGACCCCCCATAACTTTTGGGAATATGTAAAATCCCATATATTAAGAGAAAATGTAAAAACTAAAGAATGAGATACATTTTATCCCTGGAAAATCAGTTGAGACAGTTTTTGAAGTTGAAATAAATGTTTAAGAATTTAGTAATTTTTGAAGTTGAAAGAAATGTTTCGGAATTTAGCATCTTCACGGTCTAACTCGTAATGTGCTCAGCACTCTGCACGTATGCAAAAGTGTATTCATGAATACATTCATACTGATGTTTATGAACTTTAACCTCCTATAAGAGTTAACTCTAGTTTTCATGCCTTTTTTTGCCTAAATCCAAATACACTTAGTTATTTGAAGATCTTAAAGACATAAAGATGGCCAATCAGCCCCTGAAAAAGTACTTACCATCAGTCATCAGGGAAATGCAATTACACCCACAATGAGATACAGTCAGTTCACACATATTAGAACAGCAAAGAAGAAGACAAACACACAAGAACAGCCGGTGCTGGTGAAGGAGCAACACCTCCAGCCCTTACTCTGGTTCTGTTGGTTAATGCCTGACAGAAGTACAGCCGTCCTGGAGAACCGTCTGCCAGTTTCTTATAATTCTGCTCCTCGGAACTACCCGAGAGAAATGGAAACAAATGTCCACACAGCAGACTTGTACAGGGAAGTCCACAGCATTTTTATTCATCACGGCCACAAACTGGAAACAACCCAAATGGCATCAACAACAGAACAGATTTTTGAAACTAAGGCGCGTTCACTGGACGTACCTACTCAGGTTTAAAATGAAAAGAGCTGCTGATGCACGGAATGACAGACGAATCTCACAATTACGCAAAGTGAAAAAACAGACCCATCGGGGCTCACGATGTATGATGCTGTTTATGTGAAAATCTAGAAAAACTAATCTAATTTATGGCAACCAAAGCTGGTCCGCAGTTGCCTCTTGCGGGGAGTGGGGTGGTAGTTGGTGTTGCCCAGAATAGGACAGGAGGCAATGAATACATTCTGTGACTTGTTTTGGGTGGATGTTAATTAGGGTGGATTTAATTATATACACCTAGGAGTGTATATCATCATCAAAACTCAGAACAGTGAAGATCTGTGCTCTATGTGCAGATCCTACAGGCACCTGGACAATGAGAGCGAACTTGAACTTGAAACAGACCATCTCCCTTTATAGGTGGGCCGGTCTCTGAGGGTCAGCCTCTCCTGCCCGCAGTGAAGCCGGTCAGGTTTGTAAAGGAACAGGGGAAACCACGGTGCCCTGATGTCTGTCAGCTGCCAATGGCCGGGCAACTCATTTCCTGTTTTGGCGTGAAGGAAAGTTACATGATCACTCCTCCTCCGTGAGCCCTGGAGCTCGGACACTAGAAAGCCCATTTCCTGGTCTTGCAAAAAAAAAAAAAAAAACAACCCCAAAACAAAACAGATAGTTTCCTCCGCTAAACGCCTTCCACCTGCTCCCAGGTGGAAGCTGCAGGTGGAAACTGCAGGTGGAAACTGCTGGTGGCTGCCCCCCGCCACGTCCCGGGGCGCCCCTCCTCTGGCTGATGAGCCGGAAGCCCAGCTCCCCCATTAGTCTGCATAGACCCCCGGGTGAGCCCTGGGGTTCCAGCGTGCAGGCGGGCGGGAGACACAGAAGCAGTGGCTGTTTCTGCTTTTATTTTTAGAGGGCGAATGAAACCAAGCTGCCTCCCTGAGGCGAACTGCCCAGACCTCTTGCTTCCCATAGAGCTGAGGCCAGAGTCGGACTCTTTCCTTCCGGATGCGTTTCCCAGGGCTGCGGTAACAGCAGCTCCTCCAACGTGAACCTTAAAACAGCATGAACCTGGGGCCTCCCTGGCGATCCTGTCGTTCGACTTCACCTTCCAGTGCCGGGGTTGGGGGCTCAATGCCTGGTTGGTGACCTAAGATCCCGTGTGCCTTGTGGCCGAGAAACCCAAATGTAAAAAACAAAACAACATTGTAACAAGTTCAATTAAGACTTTAAAAAATGACCCACATCAAAAAAAAAAAAAAAAAAAAACACTTAAAAAGTATACACTTGTCTTACAGTTCTGGAGGTCAGATGTCCACGCAAGGCTCTTTGGGTAATGATCACAGTGTGGGTGGGGCGCGCCCTTTCTGGAAGCCCCAGGGGAGAATCAGACTCCTGCCTCTCCCTGCAGCCTTCCTGCATCTTCAAAGCCGGCAACATGGATCCCGTCCTGACTTGCTTGTAGGGCCGTGCACTCCTGCTTTTCACACTTTCAAGGGCTCTGTGATTACACCGGCACCACCTGGAAAATTCAGACTTCCCTCCCCGCCTTCCCTGTAGGCTGACTCCCTACCGTCTGCTGAGGAGCAAGCGTGGTTCCGACTGCAAACTCTATTCCCTGTTCCCAGTGAAGGTAACGTATTTCCAAGTTCTGGGGGGGTTAGGAAATGCACCTTTCTTGGGTTCCATCAGTCTGCCAACTATTAATACACTCCCTCAACTCAAGTTCAACTTCAACTCCCAACTTCCTCACTCTCTTCGAATGGACCTGGGTTGAATGCTCAGTTCTGAGGTTGGCAAGTATGATAACTCCAAGAACAGCGGCAACAGTGGCAACGACCGCACGCTGGAACAAGATGCAAAAGCGGCCCCGGGACACACGGCCTCATCTGGTGCTCCCAGGACCAAAAACGGGCCCCGGGACACACGGCCTCATCCCGTGCTCCCAGGACCAAAAACGGGCCCCAGGGCACACGGCCTCATCCCGTGCTCCCAGGACCAAAAACGGGCCCCGGGACACACGGCCTCATCTGGTGCTCCCAGGACCCCTGTGGAGCGGGTGGGCTTCCCTGGTGGCTCAGCCATAAAGAATCTGCCTGCAGTGCGGGAGACCTGGGTTTGAAAGATCCCCTGGAGGAGGGCATGGCAGCCCACTCCAGTATTCTTGCCTGGAGAATCCCCATGGACAGAGAAGCTTGGCGGGCTGCAGTCCATGGGGTCGCGAAGAGTCAGACATGACTGAGCGACTAGACACGTGTGTGGATATCATCACCCAGTCACAGATGGGGAAACTGAGGCCCAGGCGGTACAAACAGCCAGCCCAAGTTTGCTTAGCTTTTAAGGGGCCAATCCAGGATTGGCACCTAGTTTGTCTGACTTCAGGGTCTTCGGTCTTAGCAGCAGATGTCTTAATACCAAACCGCTATGACGTTTCCATGTTACCCTTTATCTGAGGAGACATCTTATATAAGGATTAAAGGTCATGTCTGCTGGGTGCTTAGCGCATATGTAGCAGAACCCGTGACATGGGTTCAGGGTTGTTCCAAGAGAGTCCTGTTGCCTTGTTGCCTCTTTATGCCTCTCCTGTTCCTCCCTTTCATCCGTCCATCCGAGGCAACTTTTAAAGTGTATTCAGTATTCTATAACACTTAGGATCTAGGTTCCAAGTTCAGACGACTACTCAGGCTCAACTTCTGGTTCCAGCTGCTTCACCTTGGGCCCACAGCGCCTCTTTAATCCTCAAATTCTTCCCCAGTTATAAAAATTGGCGTGTGATTCTTTCTACCTCATCAAGTTATTGGGGGAATTAGGAACAGCCGTGCATCCACGCAACTCATGTAGACTGTCATGATTAAGCCAGCCCCATGAGTCTGCTACTGAAGCAGGGAATGGAGGTGGAGGAGGTATGACCTGTGTTCACAGGGACCCGCTCTCTCTTTAACACACACACACCAGCTCATGACATAAAATGGGAAATTAGGAAGGACTTAGAATGGGAGACCAAGACAGTTGATAATGTGGTTCTGATTTGTGGTTAGGAAGTCCGTCAAGAATTTGATGTTCTCGAGGTCGCCGTGTTCTCAGAGAAAGGAAGGGTTCACTGAGAAGGAACGTGGAACGGGGGTGAGTCACCCAGGCTGTCGCTGCCTGCAGCCCTCTGGAGGCCCTTTGACCGTCCTGCTGGGCCATTTTAATCACCAGATGTGGTCAACCACAGCCTCTCACACACAGCCGTTCACACACAAACGGCATGATTTTCTCCATATCTGTCTCTGCCTTGTCTAATATTCACTTACTCTTTTCCTTTAAATAGATCTACTACTTACTATTACCCTGCTAATATTAATATCAAGAAAATGATATTAATACATAGTAATTCTTACTACTTACCTACGTTTATGGGCTTCCCTGGTGGCCCAGTGATAAAGAATTCGCCTGCCAGCGCAGGAGGTGCAGGTTTGATCCCTGGTCCAGGAAGATCCACCAGAGAATGAAATGGCAACCCACTCCAGTATTTTCGGAGAATGAAATGGTGACCCACTCCAGTATTTTCGCCTGGGAAACCCCATGGACAGAGGAGCCTGGCGGGCGACAGTCCTTGGGGTCACAGAGCGTTGGACATGGCTTCTAAACAACAACAGGCAAAAGCGGAAAGTTCCACTTATCGTAGAAGGAGACTCTGTCACCTCGGTCAATGGGAGACTGATTCGCTGCACAGGCAGAAACTAAGAAAATGCCAACACGATTGTGAAACGCAGGGAGTGACTGTGCATCCCCGTCGTTCTGCACCCGCAGCAGTCAGCGGGACACCCCTGGGGCAGCCCCGTGCTCACGGAACGCACTGAGGCGGAGTCTGCATCTTCAGGGGTTTGTGGCCTGAACTTTCTGCTTCCCAGCTTCTTGTCGGTTAGACAGGATGTCAATAGACATAACCACCGCTACTGAGAAACGACTGAGCCGAGCGGGGCTCACCCCACAGCCCGTTCGTGTCTCTCAACGGCCCCACAACGATGGTTGTTACTGAGATTGGATCTGTGAGGAAGCCGAGGCGCAGAGAAGGCAAGTGGCTTTGCCCCGTCACACAGCGCGAGGCTGGATGCGCAGGAACGTGCCCCCAAGCCCGCCCGCGACTCGGGATTCTCACGCTGCTGTCTTACCGGGGCAGAGAGCAATCAGGTCAGCCAGACTTAGGAGGATGTCCTGGGGGGCGAGGACGGAGACTCTGGGCCCTTGGCACGGGCCCCTTCTCAACACTCTCCCTGTGTGAGCGCGCGCATCCTCACAGCAGAGCTGGAAGAGGGCTCCGCGTGTGGCTTGCATTCACAAATGAGGACGTGGAGCCACAGAACCTTTAATGAACTTGCAAGTAGTCGATGGTGAAGCCGGGTTGGAACCCAAGCAGTCTTCCTCCAAACCGCTGTCCCCACAGTTTAATCAAGGCATCCTACAGACGGCAGGGTGTTTATGTCACCGCCCGTGACGGCTTCTGCTTATCAGTCAGCCGCGGGTCTTAGCTAGCTGCTGCTAAGCTCCACCTTGCTTGATGTGCTTTTAAAGGTAGAATTCAGATGACTTTGGTCTTCTAAGAGATTAACTTCATACCAGGAAGGTGCCCATCTGCTCACGTGCCGTCTGGAGGCCGACCCTGCCTGGCGCTGTGCTGTGTCTCAGAATCAAGAGAGGGCTGGACAGGAGCCGATCACACAGACCACATCCTCACGCGCACCAGCATTTCCAGCTGCGGGCGGCGTGCGTGTCTCCTCACCTGTAGAGGGGGCTGACTACAACTCCCCATCACTTCATGGGAAATAGATGGGGAAACAGAGGATACAGTGTCAGACTTTATATTTTTGGGCTCCAAAATCACTGCAGATGGTGACTGCAGCCATGAAATTAAAAGACGCTTACTCCTTGGAAGGAAAGTTATGACCAACCTAGATAGCATATTCAAAAGCAGAGACATTACTTTGCCAACAAAGTCCGTCTAGTCAAGGCTATGGTTTTTCCTGTGGTCATGTATGGATGTGAGAGCTGGACTGTGAAGAAGGCTGCTGCTGCTGCTGCTGAGTCGCTCCAGTCATGCCCGACTCTGTGCGACCTCATAGACGGCAGCCTCCCAGGCTCCCCCGTCCCTGGGATTCTCCAGGCAAGAGCACTGGAGTGGGTGGCCATTTCCTTCTCCAATGCATGAAAGTGAAAAGTGAAAATGAAGTTGCTCAGTCGTGTCCAACTCTTCACAACCCCATGGACTGCAGCCCACCAGGCTCCTCCATCCATGGGATTTTCCAGGCAAGAGTACTGGAGTGGGGTGCCATTGCCTTCTCTGGAAGAAAGCTGAGCACCGAAGAATTGATGCTTTTGAACTGTGGTGTTGGAGAAGACTCTTAAGAGTCCCTTAGACTGCAAGGAGATCCAACCAGTCCATTCTAAAGGAGATCAGTCCTGGCTGTTCTTTAGAAGGAATGATGCTAAAGCTGAAACTTCAATACTTTGGCCACCTCATGCGAAGGGTTGACTCACTGGAAAAGACTGATGCTGGGAGGGATTGGGGGCAGGAGGAGAAGGGGACAACGGAGAAGGAGATGGCTGGATGGCATCACTGACTCGATGGACGTGAGTTTGAGTGAACTCCAAGAGTTGGTGATGGACAGGGAGGCCTGGCACAATTCATGGGGTCGCAAAGAGTCGGACACGACTGAGCGACTGAACTGAACTGAACTCACTGTTTGGAGAGAAGTTTTTGGCTGAGTGGTTACGTAATAATTCCTCCTCAGTTTGCTCTATTCTGTTGAGTCGACGAGCGTCACGAAGCTTTTCATGCTTTCACTTGTTTGTTTTGCTGATTGTAAAAGTAATACAGCCCCCTGGCCGCAAACCTGGGAGCCAGGTGTACTGTGGACGCCAGGTCTTTCCAGATGTTTAGATATGTTTTGCTCACACTGAATATCAAATAACACATGAATAGTTCTTCGAAGAAATGTATGAATATTTATCCCACTTGGGATCATGAAAGCCCTCGGGTAAATTCAGAGGAGTCCAGATTTGCTGTCAAACGAGTTTTGTGGATTTTGGATTTTGGAATTGTCATTGAGGGGTTATGAATAGGACCTGGTATGGTGGAAAATTTGGGAAAACATAATGATGGATTAAAATGAAACAGTCATATTGACAAGAGATCACTACGGACATTTCCAGGCATCTTTTCTAATCCATCCGATTATTAAACAGTATCTTTATTATTTTTATATAATTTTTCCGTATTTATTTCAGCTGCACCAAGTCTCTGCTGCTTCGCCCAGGCTCTCTCTAGCTGTGGCGAGCGGGGCTATGCTTGGTCGCCTGGCGTGGGCTTCTCACTGCGTGGCTTCTCTCGTTGCGGAGCGCAGGCTCACGGTGTGTGAGCTGCAGCAGGCGCGGTGCGTGGGCCCAGCAGCTGTGGCTCTCCAGCTCCAGGGCCGAGCTCAGTAACTGTGGTGCTTGGGCTTAGTTGCTCCGTGGCATGTGGAATCTTCCCGGACCAGGGATCGAGCTCATGTTCCCTGCATTGGCAGGCGGATTCTTATCCGCTGTGCCATCAGGGAAGTCCTATACAATGTTATTTGATATGTCCAGTGCTTTTCTACCAGGGCTGATTTTTGTCTGCAAAGGACATTCGACAGCATCTGGAGACACGTTGGTGATTGCGGCTGTGTGGGTGGAGGGGCACCACTGACCTCTAGAGGCCAGGGTGCTCCTGACCCTACAGTGCCCAGGGCGGCCCTGCGACAGAGACGGGCCGGCCCGAGGGTCCCCTACAGTGCCCAGGCTGGCCCTGCGACAGAGGATGGGCCGGCCCGAGGGTCCCCTCCAATGCACAGGGCGGCCCCGCGACAGAGGACAGGCCAGCCCGAGGGTCCCCTCCATCGAACAGGCTGGCCCCACAGCAGAGGACGGGCCGGCCCGAGTGTCCCCTCCAATGCACAGGGCGGCCCCGCGACAGAGGACAGGTCAGCCCAAGTGTCCCCTCCAGCGCACAGGCTGGCCCCGCGACAGAGGACGGGCCGGCCCGAGCGTCGGCGGTGCCGCGCCTGAGAGGCCTCACCGAGGTTCTGGGCCTACACGACAAACAGAACAGCAAAACTGCTCTTCTGCCCCCGTGTTTACAAAGTGCACACACACACACACACACACACAGAGACAAGTGTGAGTGTTCACAGATTTGGTATTCTTCAGTATGTTGCTGTTGTTTACTTGATGAGTTGGTCTGACTCTTTGGGACACTGGACTGCAGCCCGCCAGGCCCCTCCGTCCTGGCGGAGGGGATTTCCCAGGCAGGAATGCTGGAGCGGGGAGGCACTGCCTTCTCCTGGGGAATCTTCTCAGCCCAAGGATGGAACCTGCGTCTGCTGCGTTGGCAGGCGGGTTCTCTACTGCTAAGCCAGCAGGGAAGCCCCTCTACAATATGTAGGGTTTTCGGGGGGCTTTTTTTGGCCACTCTGGGCGCCTGTAGGGTCTTAGTTCCCTGGCCAGGGATCACACCTGCGTCCTCTGCAGTACTAGTGCAGAGTCTTAGCTGATGGGCTTCCAGGGAAGTCCTCAGTGTATAGTTTTTAACTTACTGTTTCGTGAACACGTTACAATGTTATCAAAACTTCTTTAAACACATGATCTTCATGCCTATAAAATGTTCCTTCAGAAAGATGTGAAATTGATTTTTTTTGGCCATTCCTTTGTATTAAAATTGGTGTTTTCATTTTTCCTATTATTTAAAATAGCACCATGATGAATATCTCTACGTCTACGTCATTGGTGTTATCTGTGATTATTTCATTAGATTCTGAGGCTTGGGACGGATTCTAGAAGGGAGGTGATTGAGTTGAAGGGTATAAACTTAAAATATCCTTGATGTACATGATGAAATTGCTCTGTAGAAAGCTTGTCCCAAGTTTTACTTTGCATAGGAGCTTACAGGGTGCACTAACTCAGGAAGAGAAAAACAATTACTGTAGATTAGTGCATACATATGGAATCTAGAAAAATGGAACTGCTGCCTGCTGCCAAGTCACTTCAGTCGTGTCCGACTCTGTGCGACCCCATAGACGGCAGCCCACCAGGCTCTCCCGTCCCTGGGATTCCCCAGGCAAGAACACTGGAGGGGGTTGCCATTTCCTTCTCCAACCTATTTGCAGGGCAGGGAACCGGGGGTGGGAGGGAGGCTCAGAGGAGGGGACGGATGTGTACAAGGAGCAGACTCACATTGCTGTACAGCAGAAACCAACACAGCATTGGAAAGCAATCATACTCCAAATTAAAAAAAAAAATTGTAATTAAAAAATGTTAGAAGCGTTAGGTGTTAAATAACAAACAAAGCTAGTTCAAGCTCCCAACAGCAAAACTAGAAAATTCTGGTAAGTGGAAAAGGCCTTCGGAGAGCGGGACGCAGCCGGCTGGGTTCAAGCGCAGCTCCCCTTTGAGCTTGAGTGAGTTCGGATCGTTTCCTCTCAGTCAGTTCCGGGCACTTGTACTTTGATCGTCCCAGCAGGCAGGCCGATTGGTTACGGCACAAGACTGGGGTGCCGCCGCTGCTGCTGCTAAGTGGCTTCAGTCGTGTCCGACTCCGTGCGACCCCATAGACGGCAGCCCACCAGGCTCCCCCCTCCCTGGGATTCTCCAGGCAAGAACACTGGAGTGGGTTGCCATTTCCTTCTCCAGTGCATGAAAGTGAAAAGTGAAAGTGAAGTCGCTCAGTCGAGCCTGACTCTCAGCGACCCCATGGGCTGCGGCCCACCAGGCTCCCCCGTCCATGGGAGTTTCAGGCGAGAGGACTGGAGTGGGGGGCCACTGCCCTCTGGGCAACACAACGTAATTAAGAAGCAACTGACTTCTGGGAAAAGGTGAGAAGGGCTCAGAGTCTGAGAGCTGTGTGGCAGAAAACCCTGGAAGGAGGTGCTCACCATTTCCAAGCACTGAAATTCAGTGACTGAAAGGCTAGAAGAGGACCTTCTTGGGTAGCTTGGTGTTGGTTCAAAAGGTATGGGATATATTTGAACAGCGAGAATTCCAGAGTGAGATCTCAAGAGGAAGCTTCCTTGTGGGTGTCTGTAGGCTTAATCTGTGGAGGAAATGATAGCATTCCTTCCCAAGAGTTAGTGGGTGAAACAGGAAGAGAAATGCAAGCCAAACAGATGATGTGATTCGTTCTTCAGTGAGTGTTGCCTGAGAACCTAATGAGTGGGTCAGCTTCTCCCTGCCCTGGGGTGAGAAAGCATCTGCTCTAAACCACACTGCAGGGGGGACCTTGATTTGAAGGGAAGAGAATTCACATTGTATCTGAGGCGAACCAACAACAGCAACATCATTTAGAGTAGGGGTTGGCAAATTTTCCACAAAGAGACTGATTGTAGATATTCTGGGGGGTGTTGGTCTGTGTCAACTGCTGAGCTTGGTAGGCTGGAGGCAGTCAGAGACGATATGTAAATAATGTGCATGGCTGTGTTTCAATAAAACTTTATTTACATAAACAGAGCCCAGGAAGCCTGGGAGAGTCTGAGAGATCTGAGCTCAAATTCCATCTCTACCACTTTACTGGCTGTGTGACCAGTTAATTAACCCTTCTCAACGTCACTTTTCTTGACCCTAAAAGAGGAGTCCTGGAGTACCCACCCTGTGAGTTTGCTCTCTGAATCAAACACAACTATGCCTGTGTAGTGTTCAGCGTGGGACTCGGCACATGTAAGTGCTGTAATAAAAGAAAGGCAGTGAAAAGGAAGGCAGGCGTTGTTACAATGCTTATCTCGTTGTGCGTGGCTTTGTGTGACTCCAGTCTTCTCCAGGTGCTTTCTCCTCAAGTTCAAGGCCCTGCTGCCTCTCTAGAAGCAGAAGTAGGGCGGTGGATTTGGATGCCCGGGGTTTAGCCGGGCAAGCTGGGGCAGGGCAGCTGGACAGGACCGGGAGGGGTCCACGCCGAGGTCGTCTTAGCTGCCGTCCCCCTTCCTCCCCATCCCGCCGCAACCTCGGAAGCACCCGCGGCACCGCAGTGTCACCTGGAGGCAGAGGGGCTGTCCCTTCACACCCCGAGCCGGTCAGCTGGTCCCTGGCTGTGAGCTGTCCCGCGAGGGAGGGCCAGTCCCCGGCGAGCCAGCGCCTTTCGCGCCGACGGCAGCTCCACGGAGGAGCCGCTGAAGCTGCCGGGAGCAACACAGCAGCTGGGAAGGCGCCCCGCCTGTTCGGGAGCTGGGAGGGGACGGCTCCAGCCGCGCGCACGGTGCCTGGCGACGCTCTGAGGTTGTGCCCTCGCCACCCACGAGGCTGGGCTGCTTACAGGAACAGGGAGAGGCGCAGAGCCGGGGTGACTAACTCGTCACCTTTCAGTTCAAGGATAAGCCGTTTAGCTTAGAGGCTGGCCCCAGGGATGGCGAGGGCCTGGATGGAGCCATCCTCATTCTGCAGGGACAGGAAGTGGCTTCTTTCCCGGTGACTCGTGGCATTTCCTTTGCCCAGAGGAGTGACTGGCATCACCCAGATGACCGAACCCTGAGCTTGGCACAAATGCCGATGACATCACGGTTAGCACCTGCCCGGGGTTCTGGGCTCTAGTGGGTCCCAGCCCTGTCCCTGGGGCCAGGCCACCCTGAGCCGGTTGCTTGGTGTTCCTAAGCCTCAGTTTCCTCATCTGTAAATTGGGGATAAATAATATTTCTTAATTCATAGGGTTTTTGTGAGTATTAGAGTTAATGCTCGTAAGATAGTTTACAAACGTCAAGCGTCTGGCACCTAAGGAAAGCTGAGCATAAGGTAATTTCTTCCTTTCACTGTCTTCATTGTGGGGCATGTTTTGCTTTGTTTTCATTTTGAGAGGTGGCATTGTCCAGGTCACTGTTTCTCCACTGTCATTTGCATATTACTGTGGATTTTTGCCATATCTCTCACCACCTAATATTCGTTAACTGACTCTCTAAAAACAGCCTTGAACACTGTAAACTTGCAGGTCAGACCAGTACAGGAACGGTGCAGATGAGCTAGCGCCCGGCCCACGGGGAGCGGCGCAGGTGAGCTAGCGCCCGGCCCACGGAGAGCGGCGCAGGTGAGCTAGCGCCCGGCCCACGGGGAGCGGCGCAGGTGAGCTAGCGCCCGGCCCACGGAGAGTCTGCTACAGGAAGAGGCACTGTCGCCGTCAGCACTGACATTGAACGACGCCCCATCTCAGACCTCCCTTGTAGAATCGGCTCCCTTGCATTCCTTCCACTGAATGAGGTCACATCTTTGCTCCTGCATGAGCTCACGGATTCGTTCACAGTGACTGGCCGAGCTGGGAATTCTGTGCATAGCATCAGGGGATTTTCTCTTCCTGTTAAATGACTTGGACTCTGACAGAGTCTAAGGAAGTGGTTACTCAGGGCAGAGCGCTCATGCCTGCTTAGGAGGAGGAGTGGAAATTCCCCTTCTTTGCCTAAAATAACTGGAACTGGACCAGGACAATATGAGCTTTGTCCAGGCTTGAGATGGTATCCTTTCCAAGTGAACTTGGTACGGAAATACTTACCAATATATGCTGATAGTTCTCACTGGCAGGCTAGAAAAAGGTTAGTCCTTCTGTGTTTGCAGTTAAAAGGGCCATTGTTAGGAGCAGTGAGTCCCAGAGGAGAGAACTAGAAGCAGGTGGACCTGGTAATTGGATTCACCTGACTTCTCTCTCTCTCTGTCTCTCTCTCTCTGCTTCTTATCCCCTGCGGTTTCTTTCCTAGCATACAAAAATTCAAATTCCGGAAATAGACCAGCTCTCCATTTGTTTGATTATTTTTATGACAATTTTGTTTGTGACAACCTTCTCCCGGACACTCCCAAGCAGATTCTGAGGAAATGAGAGAAGGAAATGCCCAGATTGTTCCAGTGGAGCAGAGTTCAGACTCCAAAGCAGCTTTAATCCCATACCTGGAGCTGGGTCAAAAAGTTCATAATTAGAACGAGGGCAGGGGTTCAGCCTGGGTCCCACCCAGGCTGCAAAGATCTGAGATTTGGTTTGGATGAATATCCTAACCCTCAACTGTGATCCTGACTACTGTAAACTTAAAAAAAAAAAAAAAAGAAAAGAAAGACTGGGCAGGATCTCCAGGAGGGCTTCACTCTGTTTTTTTTTTTTTTTTTTTTAATTTTATTATCATTTACAAAAATGTAGTAAAGGCTCAGAGGAGAAGGGGGTGCAAGAATGAAAGTGGGAATTCATACATCAGAGTTTTTTGGGGGCTCCAAGAAATTGTGTTATTGCTGGTCATGTTAGCCAATGCTAAGATTTTCTGAAGGCCTGAAGTCTACTGCGTATGGCTTATTAAGATGAAGCACCCATGTCAGGGACAATTTCCTTCTAAAGGAAGGAGGCAAAGTAGAAAGCTCATGTTGATTCTTTTTCCTGGCCAAGGGCTGGATCTGTCAGCTCCCTGGACTCAGGACTGCCAGCAGGGTCCCTCGGCCTCCAGCTTCAGGAGTCAAGTGCTCAGGGCAAGGATCGTTTCACCCACAAAAGGAGGCCCCGTGCTGCTGGCCTGGAGCAGAGCTGCTGCTGCTGCTCAGTCTCGTCAGTCGTGTCCGACTCTGTGCGACCCCGTAGACGGCAGCCCACCAGGCTCCTCCGTCTATGGGATTTTCCAGGCAAGACTACTGGAGTGGGGTGCCTTCTCCTGCAGCAGAGTGGCAGGTGGAAATTCAAAGTTCACTCAAGCCTTTTCCCCTCTCTTTCTTCTCCTCAAAGCAGAGGCGTTGCATCATTCTGCTCATTGAACACACCCATTACTCAAACTCTGTGACCCCAGCTTGGCCAGGGACAGTCACAGGAGGGAGAGCAAATGACAGCGTGTGATGCTGGAGACGGTGGTTCCAGCTCTCAAGGGAGCTTGAGCTGGGAGCACATGCCTGTTCTTTCCAGAGGAAGGGAGAGCCCCCTGGCTCCTTAGGGTAGAAACACGGTCTACAGATTCATAGTGTTTTCTTAGACTGTGGCTCCTAAAGATAAGCCAACTGTTGTGCATCTGGTGTTCAAAGACACAGTCACCTCTCTACTCCAGAGTAACCCTACATGAATGTCTAAGGAGACCCAGAGAAGAGCCGACTTGTCAGTCTGGTCTATAAAGGGTTTCCCTGGTGACTCAGTCATAAAGAATCTGCCTGCCGTTTAGGAGACCTGGGTTCGCTCTCTGGGTGGGGATGATCCCCTGGAGGAGGAGGGAATGGCTGCCCACTCCGGTACTCTAGCCTGCAGAATCCCATGGACAGAGGAGCCTGGTGGGCTACAGTCCACGGGGTCACAAAGAGTTGGACACAACCGAGCGGCTCAGCATTCAGAAAACGAAGATCATGGCATCTGGTCCCATCACTTCATGGGAAATAGATGGAGAAACAGTGTCAGACTTTATTTTTTGGGGCTCCAAAATCACTGCAGATGGTGACTGCAGCCATGAAATTAAAAGACGCTTACTCCTTGGAAGAAAAGTTATGACCAACCTAGATAGCATGTTCAAAAGCAGAGACATTACTTTGCCGACTAAGGTCCGTCTAGTCAAGGCTATGGTTTTTCCTGTGGTCATGTATGGATGTGAGAGTTGGATTGTGAAGAAGGCTGAGCACCGAAGAATTGATGCTTTTGAACTGTGGTGTTGGAGAAGACTTTTGAGAGTCCCTGGGATTGCAAGGAGATCCAACCAGTCCATTCTGAAGGAGATCAGCCCTGGGATTTCTTTGGAAGGAATGATGCTAAAGCTGAAACTCCAGTACTTTGGCCACCTCATGTGAAGAGTTGATTCATTGGAAAAGACTCTGATGCTGGGAGGGATTGGGGGCAGGAAGAGAAGGGGACGACAGAGGATGAGATGGCTGGATGGCATCACTGGCTCAATGGACATGAGTCTGAGTGAACTCCGGGAGTTGGTGATGGCCAGGGAGGCCTGGCGTGCTGCAATTCATGGGGTCGAAAAGAGTCAGACATGACTGAGCAACTGAACTGAACTGAACTGAGCGGCTAACACTCACATTTTTTTTTCCTGGTTTGTAATGCTGAGCAGCTGGATACACATGAAATGGCCAGCTAAGAAAGAATGCATTCTGGATTGGGTATGTGCCCCAAGTATGTGGTCAGTCAGATTCGTACCTGGGACTTTTGCTAGAGGTATTAGGAAAGGTGTGTGTTCACATGTGTTTACTTTGGACCCGCCAGCCGTGAGGCTCACTTAGGCCTGAAGCTGGAGATGATCACTGTACAGTCATACGGAAGGGTCCTGAAAATGACAACACATAGAGGAAAAGAGAGCCCAGACGTGGAGACTGGCGAGCGCCCGCTGGCCACACTGGATGCCTGGATCCAGCTATGCCTGAAGCCAGCAGGAAATTCGGAGGCGCCAGCTGTGGCAACGATGGCTGGGCCCCTAGAGCAGGCTGGCCCATGCTGCCGTTGCCTGCCGCTGCAGCGGTCTGCAGTTGCGCCCTCCTCCATCCGGCCTGAACTCTGAATGGAGAGGCAAATGCGTATCCTGGTTAATAACCAAATTCTGCAACAGAGGAAATCCACAGAGTTAAGTGCTAAGGACAGACATTTCATTCTAAGAAACTGGGCTGCTTCGACCATAGTTTGTTCAAGGGGAAACGGAAAGGTATTCTGACTGCTACTGATAGTCATTTTTGGCCTAAGCTGTGACCAGTCAGTGCTATCAAACACTGATACCTATGATGACTACAAAGAATTTCTTAAACAATCCATTTTCATCCCAGAAATACACACTCACCCTTTGAGTCACTGGTTGGCTAATCATTCTTTCTGCCACTTTGGGCTGGCTATTCACCTAGATTTTGAGTTTATGACAAACACACACTCCCAAATATCTATCCCCAGTGGGCCTCTGTGTAATGTTCTGGCACGTGGGATGTTGCCTTGTAATCTCGAGGCCTGAGCATAACCGGCACCCACTTCCCACGGCTGCCCACTGAGGGAGTGCTGGTTTCGTCACCAGGGGAACAGGCCTTCGACTTGTTTTTCTTGTAAAGATAATGCTTCACGCCAAGTCATCCACAGTGCGCAACCAGGGATGAGGCTGAGATGTCTGGAGATGCAAAAGGGAAATTGTGTAAGCCGGTTGCATAACCATCACCTCCTGCTAGAGCTTGTGCCTGAGAAGACTGTCTGTCTTTCTCTGCCTTCCAGAGAGCTGTGTGCCCCCCGGGAGTGAGTCTGATGGGCATCTATCTTGAAGAATGTGTTCATTAAACAGGAATGGGACCTGGGGCCACAGAGGGTCTGGGAGAGGCCTAGCCTGTGCCCGCTTGGTGGGCCTTCCAGCATTGCAAGAAATAAAAATGAAGAGCTGGCAAAGGTCACCGAAAATTAGGGAATACTTTCAATGTCTACAGTGAAAGAAATGAGAACTTGAATACTCACACTAATTACTGTCCACCACAATGACGCTGCGCTGTGTACAGCATTATGGGGTTTGTAAGACACCGTATCTTAGAATGAACTACAGCCAGCATGGTCTCTGGATGGTACAAGGCGTTGTGGTTCAAATGTCCCTTAGACACCTCACTTCAGCCCGCCATCTCACTTTAATAATTTTTAAATTATGAAAAATAATTTTAAAAATTAAGATTAAGAATGATTCAGTTGTGTCTTGTGCCTCTTGCCTTCTTAGGCCTGGAAGTGAGAGCAGGGAGGCGCAGCCGAACCGCCACTTGATGGGAGCCCAGGAATCCAGCGCTCGTTCCGTGGCTTTGCTCCAACCAGCTGTGTGGTCTTGGGGAGGTCTGTAACCTCTCTGCATTCCCCCATCTATGAAAAAGCACGGGATGCGGGCCTTACCAGTTCCTTCTAAAGTTTTATGATTTCACCAGTTTCTTGTGAAGAGTCTAAGTAGTAGGGGCAGGAGAAAAAATGAACCAACATTCCACACAGATTCAGCCTTTGCCAGTGGGGTGGGTGACAAGGATCAGGAAGTGTGTGTGTGTGTGTGTGTGTGTGTGTGTGCTGACAGCCTGCAGAAAAGATACTATGCAAATCTGAGAGTACACCGAGAGGGTAAGCGCAATGGCGAAAAACAGCAATGAAAGGCGATGGAGAGAGGTCTGGGAAGGCTCTTTGAACAACCACCGCTTCCCAGCTAAGAAAGGACATGCCATAGAGGTGGGCAGAGGACTCAGTGGGCAGAGGGGCCATTGAAGGATATAATGATACAGGATCTAATGATGCAGGACCCCTCGGTGAGTGAAGAATAGAGGTAAAGAGGAGAAAGGAGAGCAACGATGATCAGAACCAGATTCCCGCAGCACTTCTGAGCGTGCAGTCGGGCAGGTCTGGATTTGAATCCCAGCTCTGATCACTTATCAGCTGTGTACCTCTTATCCCCTCTCTGCTCTGATCTTCCGTCTGATCTGTAAGAGGAGACTCAGAAGAAGCCCTGCCCTGTGAGGGTGAAATGGAATCATGTCTCCAAAGAGCTTAAGTCCAGGACCGGGCACAGTAGTATTAATATGTGCCCAGCCTATAATTAGTACGGTGCTTGCTAATATTTGCTGAGCATCAACCAAGTCATGCTTAATACGATGGCTTCCTCTCCCCTCCCCCCAAAGCCAGCGGGGCAGGCGCGGCAGTGATCCCACTTCACGGGTGAGGCCAGGCCCCGCGCCCGGCTCACCACGGGAACATCGGTCAGCGTTACTATCTGTCCTCTGGCAACACCAGAGGAGGCTATGGTGACCCAGCAGCTCCCCAGGAGTGTGGACGCAGACAGGCCATGGCTGCTGAGGCTGGCACTTTCTGGAGGTGGAAAGCGAAGGAGTATCACACTTGGTAGTAACACGTTTCTTTCTTCATCCAGCACGCTTGTGTTTTATCGGGGCGATATACACAGAATGCAATGCACCCGTGCTAATCCTTGATTTGAATTCTGACCAAGACATACAGCCCGCTAACCATCACTACAGCCTTTAGCCAGCACTGATCTGCTTTCTGTTTCTAAAGCTTTGCCTTTCCTAGAATTTCATATAAACGGATTACATACTTTCGCTGAACACGTTTTTGAGATTCACCCTTCTTCTCGAGTGTATTAGTAATCCCTTCCCTTATTCTGCTCTGTAATATTCCATCATAGGGAGGTACTACCATTTGTTTATTCACTCATCAGTAGATGGACACTTGGTTATTTCCAGTTCGGGGCTATTCTAAAGAGAACTGCTACGAAAGATTGAGCACACGTTTTTGTATAGACGCATGGTTTTATTTCTCCTTGGTAACACCTTGGAGTGGGATGGCTGGGTCCCAAGCTAAGTGTACATTTCACTTTATAAGAATCAGGAAACCGTTAGACAATGTGGCTGCACCGTTCTGCACTCCTGTCCGCCCTGTAGGGAATGGCCAGCTGCTCTGCATCTTTGCCGACCACTGGATCATCAATCTTTACAGTGTTAGCCATTTCACCAGGTGTGTGGTGACACCTTGTTGTGGTTTTGATGTGTGCTTCCTAATGGCTGAGGATGCTTAGCATCTGGACATGTGCTTATTTGGTGTTGTTACTCCTTCTTTGGTGAAGTGTCTGCTTAAACATTTTTCCCACTGGGGAAAAAAATGTCTTCTTACTACTCATATGTCTAGAATACAGGCATTCTTTGTGTGTTCTAGATTCAAGTCTTTCCTCAGATATATGTTTTGCAAATATTTTCCCCATTTGTGGCTTGCTTTTTCATTTTCTTAATAGGGTCTTTTTCTGCTTTATTGACTATGCCAAAGCCTATGACTGTGTGGATCACAATAAACTGTGGAAAATTCTGAAAGAGATGGGAATACCAGACCACCTGACCTGCCTCTTGAGAAGTCTGTATGCAGGTCAGGAAGTAACAGTTAGAACTGGACATGGAACAACAGACTGGTTCCAAATAGGAAAAGGAGTACATCAAGGCTGTATATTGTCACCCTGCTTATTTAACTTGTATGCAGAGTACATCATGAGAAACGCTGGGCTGGAGGAAGCACAAGCTGGAATCAAGATTGCTGGGAAAAATATCAATAACTGCAGATATGCAGATGACACCACCCTTAAGCCAGAAAGTGAAGAAGAGCTGAAGAGCCTCTTGATGAAAGTGAAAGAGGAGAGTGAAAAAGTTGGCTTAAAGCTCAACATTCAGAAAACTAAGATCAACTAAGATCATGGCATCTGGTCCCATCACTTCATGGCAGATAGATGGGGAAACAGTGAAAACAGTGACTGACTTTATTTTTCTAGGCTTCAAAATCACTGTGGATGGTGATTGCAGCCATTAAATTAAAAGATGCTTACTCCTTGGAAGGAAAGTTATGACCAACCTAGACAGCATATTAAAAAGCAGAGACATTACTTTGCTGACTAAGGTCCGTCTAGTCAAAGCTATGGTTTTTCCAGTGGTCATGTATGGATGTGAGAGTTGGACTATAAAGAAAGCTGAGTGCCAAAGAATTGATGCTTTTCAACTCTGGTGTTGGAGAAGACTCTTGAGAATCCCTTGGACTGCAAGGAGATCCAACCAGTCCATCCTAAAGGAGATCAGTCCTGGGTGTTCATTGAAAGGCCTGATGCTGAGGCTGAAACTCCAATACTTTGGCCACCTGATGCAAAGAGCTGACTCATTGGAAAAGACTCTGATGCTGGGAAAGATTGAGGGCAGGAGGAGAAGGGGGTGACAGAGGATGAGATGGCTGGATGGCATCACCAACTCAATGGACATGGGTTTTGGTGGACTCTGGGAGTTGGTGATGGACAGGGAGGCCTGGCATGCTGTGGTTCATGGGGTCACAAAGAGTAGGACACAACTGAGTGACTGAACTGAACTGAATAGGGTCTTTTGAAGATCAATTTTTTAATTATTATGAGAATTAATTTATCAATTTTTTCTTTTATATGAAAGATTTTGTACCCCAAGGAATATTTGCCTAACCCAAGGTTGTAAAGACTTTTCTCCTAAAAGTTTTATAATTTTCTCTCTCATGTTTAGGTCTATTAGCTGTTTGGTCCATTTTAAATTAATTTTTTATGTACACTCTTGAGGAAAGGGTCAAGGTTCATTATTATTTTCATATGGATATCCAATTGTTCTTAGCATCATTTGTCAGAAAGTCTACCACTTCCCCATTAAATTAAGTTGATGCCTTTTTATAAATCAACTGATCATATTTTTGTGGGCATTTCTCTGGACGTTCCATTAATCTACAAATCTCTTCTTACATCAATACAAACCTTGTCGTGGTTACTGTCGCTTTAATAGTAAGTCTTGAATTCAGGCACTCGAAGTCTTCCCCTTTTCTTCTTTCCCACATTCACTTAGGGAGTGCCGGCTGCGCACGCAGCCCTGCTCATTTGTTCACCGATTTATTCAAGAAACATTTGAGAGTGACCATTACACCAGGCTTGCTTTAGCTGCTGGGATTTGGTGGTGATAAAAAACACATAAACTTTCTGCCCTCATGGAGTTTACAAGCCACTGGAGTTTGGGGTTGGCAAGTTGGATTGATAACCAGAAAAATGCGTAGATTATATTTGTCAGATATATACGCTGTGTGTGTGGTCAGACAGTAATAAATGCTATGAAGAAAAGAAAGCAGAATGAACTTGTGGCCATGGTGGGCGAGGGGAGAAGAGCGTGGGGGGAGTTGAAGGAGCAGGACGGACATAAACGCTGCCATCATCCGCCTGCAGTGCAGGAGACCCAGGCTCGATCCCTGGGTCGGGAAGACCCCCGGGAAAAGGGAAAGGCTACCCACTCCAGTATTCTGGCCTGGAGAAGTCCATGGACTGTACGGGGTCGCAAAGAGTCGGACAGGACTGAGCAGCTTTCGCTTTCACTTCATGTAAACTAGATAGTTAGTGGGAAGCTGCTCTGTATCAGGGAGCTCAGCTCTGTGCTCTGTGATGACGCAGAGGGGGGGGATCGGCACAATAATGGAAGGGAGGCTCAAGAGGGAGCAGATGTGTGCACTTAGAGCTGACTCACGTTGCAGAAATTAACACAACACTGTAAGGCAATTATACTCCAAGTAAATAAATAATAAATATTTAAAATAGAGAAAAACATAGAGCACAGGAAAGAACAGTGATGGAAGAACTCTCTGAGGAGGTGATAGCCCCAAAGAAGTCAGGGGCTGAGTCATTTAACACGGTCTCTTTGGGGCAGAAGAGGGAACTGCCCAGACACTGAGCAGAGTGGGGAAGGTTTGGGTGAGTTTTCTCTAGTGTGTTTGTAAGGATTTTAAAGTCAACCCACTCAGTGGCCATTTCCATGGTAAATAGAGAGAGCTGGGCGACAGCTGAGTTGAGACTGAAACAGTCTTAGAAGATGGATGCTGTTATGTGAACTGGATAAGAGTTTTCTAGGAACAGGAACAGCAGGTGCAATGGCTCTGAGGTCAGAAAGCCCTCAGCATGTTCTAGAAATCAGGTTAAAATGGGGGAGTCTTTGGGATGAAGCCTGACAAATAAAAGAGACTAGGGAATTCCCTGGTGATTCAGTGGTTAAGACTCCACATTTCCACTGCTGGGGGCCTGTGTTTCATCCTTGGTTGGGGAACTAAGAACCTGGAAGCTGAGTGGTGCCACGAAAAAAAAAATAAAGACAAGACACCTATAGGGGTAGGTGTAGCTCTAGGTGTAGGCATAGGTGCCTGTGCGTGTCCGCTCAGCTGCTTCAGTCGTGTCTGACGTTTTGCTTCCCTGTGGGCTGCAGCCCGCCGGGCTCCTCTGTCCACGGGGTCCTCCAGGCAAGAACACTGGGGTGGGGTGCCGTTCCCTCCTCTCAGGAGCGAATCCACGTTTCTCAGGTCTCCTGCATCGGGAGGATTCTTCCCGCTAGTGCCCCCTGGGAAGCCCGCAGGGCTTCATGAGCCAGAGGCTGAGAGTTTGGATTTTATTCTGTAGGGCAGTGAATACCGTCGGGGAGCTGTAAACAGAGGGAGTGTTTCTGTCTGTCATTCAGTGTAACTCCAGTTCAGTTCAGTCGCTCAGTCATGTCCCACTCTCTGCCACCCCATGAATCGCAGCACGCCAGGCCTCCCTGTCCATCACCAACTCCCGGAGTTCACTCAGACTCATGTCCATCGAGTCGGTGATGCCATCCAGCCATCTCATCCTCTGTCGTGCCCTTCTCCTCCTGCCCCCAGTCCCTCCCAGCATCAGAGTCTTTTCCAATGAGTCAACTCTTCGCATGAGGTGACCAAGGTATTGGAGTTTCAACTTTAGGATCAGTCCTTTCAATGAACACCCAGGACTGATCTCCTTTAGAATGGACTGGTTGGATCTCCTTGCAGTCCAAAGGACTCTCAAGAGTCTATATTTCAGAAACTTCAAGTCCTGAGAAACCGTTGGGGTGTGGCTGTACCATCTGGCAGCTTCCGGTAAACCCCATAATCTGGGAGAGTTTATGAAAACCTTTAGGAATGAACCTCACATATTGACTATCGAATTATCTTGGGTGCATGCAGGGACACTTCATTTTATTAATATGAGGTGTGAGCTTTAATATACGGGGTGTGCACGTGTGTGTTCGTGTGTGCGTGTGTTTGAATTCTTAATCTTCATGACTCATGAAGTGTATTTCCACATTTCAACTAAATGAATGCTGTTTATTTTTATAGTTTTTCTGTCTCCAGCTTTTAAACTACCTTTAATTTGAAAATAATTTAAATTTATCCACCAAGTTGCAAATAGAGAAATAATGTAGATTACCTTTTTCCCTTTATATATTTACCTATTAACATTATTAACATTTTATTTGCTTGTTTGGTCTCTCTCCACACACACACACACACACAAGTTCTTCCTAAACCATTCATGACTGTTACATTCATCATGGCCCTTGACTCTCAAATACTCCAAGTATGTATTTGCTAAGAATGGGGATTCTGTCTTACACAGCCACAATAGATTTCAAAACTCAGTACATTTATCCTGATGTAACAGTTTAACTTACCATCCAGATTCCAGGTTTCATCAGCCAGCCTTACGCTGTTCCTTTTGACATCCCCCTTCCAGTACAGGCTCCTGTCGAGGGCCAGGGTGTGCACTTAATTGTCATGTTTTTTTAGCCTCCTTGGACCTGGAACATTTCCACAGCTTCTCTTTGTCTTTTGTGAGATTAGCAGTTTTGAGACCGCAGTCCTGCCCCTGCTCTGTGCCCCACTGTAACAGAATGCTCCTCTAATTGTGATTGTCTGATTAGGTAGAAGTTATGCATTCTTGGCTGCAGTAAGGCACAGAGAGGATACTGTATCCTTCTCAGGATACCGTCTCTGGAGACAGAGGATGTCCACCTGTCTGTCTTGGTGATGTTAAATACCCACAACTTTTCATCTGGTGTTTACATGAGGCAGGGGAGAGGGGAAGAAAGTTGAAATAACAGAGGCGGATGACTCAGCATTTGTTAAGTTCCTGAGTCATCTGTGTTGCTGATTTAACCACCCAAAGCAAGGTTTTGTATAATCACAGAGGACACACACACACAAACACACACACACACACACACACACACTCACACACCCAAGTTCTGATCCTCTTTGCATTTTTTTAGCTGCCACTAAAGTCCTGTTTCAGCAGATGGGGCACTGGAAGAAATAATGTGAAGGTATTTTCAAATTCTGCATTGAAGAGTCACATATAATCATTACTTATATATATAAAATTATATAACAGTTCTTTGGGTCTTAAACCAAGGAGGTGGTGCCATGGTTATGAGCTTTGTGGGCATCAGCCAAGCATATGGATTAGCTTAAAGCAGTAGTTTTCAGCCCCATACATTCTTCTGGGAACGTTTAACACCCAGTGCTGGGCACACCCCTACTCCGATCAACTGAATCAGAAGTTCTAAAAGTGAGGTTCATGGATGGAAGAATTTTAAGATAAAGAACCACCAGCTTAACGGTATGATTCTGGAGCTTCAATAGTCCCCCAAAGTCTCTAACTTTTGGTCAAGGGCTCCCTTTAATAGCTGAAGTATATTGAGCACCTACTGTATTGAATTGATGCTTTTGAAGTGTGGTGTTGGAGAAGACTCTTGAGAGTCCCTTGGACTGCAAGGAGATCCAACCAGTCATGGACTGCAGCACACCAGGCTTCCCTGTCCATCACCAACTCCCGGAGCTTACTCAAACTCATGTCCATTGAGTCAGTGACACCATCCAACTATCTCATCCTCTGTTATCCCCTACTCCTCCTGCCCTCAATCTTTCCCAGCATCAGGGTCTTTTCCAGTGAGTCAGTTCTTCAAATCAGATGGCCAGAGTACTGGAGTTTCAGCTTCAGCATCAGTCCTTCCAATGAATATTCAGGACTGATTTCCTTTTGGATTGACTGGTTGGATCTTCTTTCAGTGCAAGGGACTCTCAAGTATCTTCTCCAGTACCACAGTTCAAAAGCATCAATTCTTTGGTGCTCAGCTGTATTTATCGTTCACCTCTCACATCCATACATGACAACTGGAGAAACCAAAGCTTTGACTGGACGGACCTTTATAGGCAAAGTAATATCTCTGCTTTTTAATACACTGTCTAGGTTTGTCATTGCTTTTCTTCCAAGGAGCAAACATCTTTTAATTTCATGGCTTCAGTCACTATCCACAGTGATCTTGGAGCCCCCCAAAACGGTGTCTCACTGTTTCCATTGTTTCCCCATCTATTTGCCATGAAGTGATGGGACCCGATGCTATGATCTTAGTTTTTTGAATGAATTTTAAGCCCGCTTTTTCACTCTCCTCTTTCACTTTCTTCAAGAGGCTCTTTAATTCCTGTTTACTTTCTGCCATAAGGGTGGTGTCATCTGCATATCTGAGGTTATAGATATTTCTCTTGGTAATCTTGATTCCAGTTTGTGCTTCATCCAGCCTGACATTTCATATGATATACTCTGCACAGAAATTAAATAAGCAGGGTGACAATATACAGCCTTGATGTACTCCTTTCCTAATTTGAAATCAGTCCATTGTTCCATGTCCAGTTCTAACTGTTGCTTCCTGACCTGCATACAGATTTCTCAGGAGGCAGGTCAGGTGGTCTGGTATTCCTGTCTCTTGAAGAATTTTCCACATTTTGTTGTGATCCACACAGACAAAGGTTTTGGCGTAGTCAATAAAGCAGATGTTTTTCTGGAACTCTCTTGCTTTTTCGATGATCCAACAGATGTTGGCAATTCGATCTCTGGTTCCTCTGCCTTTTCTAAATCCAGCTTGAACGTATGCAAGTTCTTGTTTCATGTAGTGTTGAAGCCTGGCTTGGAGAATTTTGAGCATTACTTTGCTAGCGTGTGAGATGAGTGTTAATTGTGCAGTAATTTGAACATTATTTAGCACTGTCCTTCTTTGGAATTGGAGTAAAATCTGATCTTTTTCAGTCCTGTGGCTACTGCTGAGTTTTCCAAACTTGCTGGCATATTGAGTGCAGCACTTTCACAGCATTATCTTTTAGGACTTGAAATAGCTCAGCTGGAATTTCATCACCTCCACTAGTTTTGTTCATAGTGATGCTTCCTAAGGCCCACTTGACTTCAGACTGTAGGATGTCTGGCTCTAGGTGAGCGATCACACCATCGTGGTTATCTGGGTCATGGAGATCTTTTTTGCATAGTTCTTCTGTGTATTCTTGCCACCTCTTCTTAATATCTTCTGCTTCTGTTGGGTCCATACCATTTCTGTCCTTTATTGAGCCCATCCTTGCATGAAATGTTCCCTTGGTATCTCTAATTTTCTTGAAGAGATCTCTAGTCTTTTCCATTCTGTTGTTTTGGGGGGCTGACCCTGAATCCTGACTTAAGAAATGTACATTATTTCCTAGGTTTGGCCACTTGATCTGTTCATGAATGGCTTAAGTTGGTCAGATAAGACCCGAGTTAAGATTTTTGTTGGAATCATTGGCAAAAAGGTGCTTTAATTCCACTAGGGCTTAAAACTAAGAGCATGTTAATGTGAAGTTACCAGGGACTACTACAGAAAGGGGACCTATCTAAGAGTGAAGCCAACGTAAAGTAAAGCAGAAAAAGAGATGAACTTGGTGGATATTGGTTTGAGCCCCTGTCCTGGATCCAGCCATGCCCGAACTCATAGATTTTTTAACTATATGAGCCAATAAATTCCTATTTTACTTAAGTCAGTTTCAGTTCAGGTTCAAGAAGCATGCAAGACAAATCTCAGCCATAAGGACCTGATAACTTGACCTAGAGGCAAGAAGAGGTGAAAAGTAATCAGAGGTAGAAAGGCCTTAGAGAAGGAGGGACGTTCAAACGCTGGTCCTCTGGCCTGTGGGTGTGGGATATCACAATCACCCAGCCTCCCTGGACTCCAGCTTCCTCTCCACTGTAGCAGGGGTGGGCTAATAACATTCAAGAACGCATTTGTGGAGTTGGTGGAGCCAAACCCTCCCGCAGAATTGCTTGGTTCAGATAATGCAAAGCTTCCTCCATCAAGCATGTGTGCTCAGAAGCCAAGCTCCGGCGTCCTGGAGGGAGCTCGTGGCAAAGAAATGATAAGCCAGTACTCACTAGTTACTTACTGAATCCATGCTACATGCCTTCTGAAGCCCTTTACCTGCACTGTCTTGCTTATTCCTTACAGAAGGGGCAGATATTTCAGAGAAGGAAACTGAGGATACAGCGGACCAATCACTGGCTGTTACAAGGGCCCAGGAGTTCAGCCGCAGGCTTGCCTTCTTCCCAAAAGGTGCAACAAACTAGTCCTGGGGGGTTGCCACCAAGAAACCCCTTCCAAAAGGTTTCCGGGAATTTTCCAGAGAGCAGTGGACATCCATTTGGACAGGAGTTTTTTAACCTCACAAATATGTTCAGGGCACCAGAAGATGCAAAAATAAGCCGAACGCAAACTGTCCTCAGCATCTTCCCCTTAGATACAGAAAAACAAATCATAAACGATGCTCAGTAATGAACTGACTGGTAGCCTTGACGGGCCCCAGAGCAGACCTCTAATCAGCTGGGATTTCAGCCCCCGTCCGTGGTGGGGAGGGGAAGACTCCTGCAGAGAATGTTCCGGAAGAATGAGGAGGAGAGAGATGGGGGGCAGGAGGCGGAAAGGAGAGAATGACACAAAGACTGGGAAGGAGGCAGGGGCGGAGGGAGAAGTAGAAGTTGAGAAAGAGATGGGGGAGGGGAGAGATGGGGAGAGGCGGGGGGCAGAGAAGGACTGGGAGAGAGATGCTGGGACAGGTGGCTGCCGCTGTGGGCGGCGGTCTGGGAGGCCGCTCAGCCCGGCCCAGCCCTGGCCCCGCAGCCGCCCCTGCCGTCCCCACCATTTTGTTCCCCGGCAGGTGTGTGAGACCGAGGCTGGGTTCAGGGCGCCTCCAAGCAGCGGACCGGGGTTGGGGGAGGCGCTCCGGGGCGGCCTCCCTCCCCAGCTCTGCAAAATGGAGCCGGCGCCGCGGGCCCCGGGGCTGAGGCGCTGCGCGCCGCGGGCTGCGGCTCCCCGCTCGCCGCCTGCGCCCCGCGGCTCTCGGCCCCACGCTCGCCGCCGTGTCCTCAGAGCGACCGGTGCCCTCTGGGGCCTCGGGCTGCTGCTCACAAAGAAGTCCCACCGAAAGGAAGGGTGTCCCTCACGCCCGTGTAGCCTTTACCGAGAAGAAGCGACGCAGGTGCCCTCTGCTGGGCGGGACAGGCGGGGCCGAAGGGGCACGGGAGGCGGCCGAGGGCGGGGCCTGGGCGCCGGTCCCGAGATGGAGGCGGGGCCTGAGCGCGACGGGCGGGGAGTGGGGGAAGCTGGGGGCGGGGCCTGGGCGCCTGTCCCGAGGTGGAGGCGGGGCCTGGGCGCGACGGGCGGGGAGTGGAGGCGGCCGAGGGCGGGGCCTGGGCGCCGGTCCCGAGATGGAGGCGGGGCCTGAGCGCGACGGGCGGGGAGTGGGGGAAGCTGGGGGCGGGGCCTGGGCGCCTGTCCCGAGGTGGAGGCGGGGCCTGGGCGCGACGGGCGGGGAGTGGAGGCGGCCGAGGGCGGGGCCTGGGCGCCGGTCCCGAGATGGAGGCGGGGCCTGGGCGCGACGGGCGGGGAGTGG